>JTLS01001081.1:0-10832 GCA_000826855.1 Basidioascus undulatus | reverse complement strand
CCCTCCCGGACGCCGGCCACGCACCCCCGACCTCGCACTCGTCTCCGCCCTCGGGTTCTCCCCCGCCTGTGGCCGCGCGGGCAGCTCCGCGTCCTCCGTCTACTCCGACCCGTTCGACGCCCAGCCGGACTTCGATTTCGATTCCTTCGAAAGGGGGGCGGAAGTTCCTTCCCCCGTGCCGAAGAAACCGGACAAGAGCAAGGGCCGCGCTGCCCCTGCTCAAGTATTCGACATCTCCTCCTCGGAGGACGAGGGTGTCTTCTCTGCTCCCGCCCCTGCTCAGTCTCGGGGGAGGAACAAAGGCAAGGGCAGGGAGCCGAGCCCGCCCCCCGGCTACACACCAATCTCGAAGCTCCCCGCGCCCGTGCGGGACTCGTACCTCAACCAGTTCTTGCGCTTAGGTGCGGGGGAAGGGGGGAGGGGGCATCGGAGCGCTCGTGTGGGAGTCGGGGAGGCGGATGCAGTTGGGGACGAGGAGGAGGATAGCCAGGTCCCGGCGAGGATGCAGAGGGGGGAGTGGGAGTTTATCGAGGTGCGTCTGAAGAAAGTGAAGGTGGGGGAGAAAATGCTGATGTGGGGTGGGGTGTTGGGTGGATGGGGAGAAAGGCTAAGCCAGGCCCGAAGAAGGCGCCGGGGAAGACGTGGGGTCGGAGGGGCGGGTATGGGCGTGGTGGAGGAGGGTGGAAGGGGAGGGGTGGGGGCGGAAGGGGGTGGAAGAAGAGGAGGTCGGGTGGGTAGCTGGTGGGGAGGGCATGGGGTGGGGATGTCGGTCCTGTCTCCTTGACGTTGTCGGTGTTGATCGACCTCGCTTTGTCGACTTCCGGAGCGCCTGAGAAAGCTGGTGCTGTTGAGTAAGATTAACTGCCGAAAGGCTGTTGGACGGGCTGCACTCTCCTATTGGACGGCGGATTCGCCACGTACTGATGTTGCCTCTCATGAGTTTACATCTCACTATAATTTGACATCTATTTTTCATGCAACGTGAGGGCTCCGCGGCTGACAATGTGCAGTCGGCATGCAGCCGGCTGCACCTCGCCGTCGCTGAGAAACTTAACCGGTTACGGCAGCAACGCTTCAGTTCCAATCTCAGTTGGCCCCTCTGCTGCTGTTATACACTACAGCTTTACGCTTCAATAATTTCACTGTTTGGACAAGTCCGGGAGTTTCAACTGGTCCGGGCTTTCTTGAAAGCGAGGCCACGGGCGCGGTGTATCTGGCAAGAAACGCACTTTCAACTATGCGAGCAAAGGCTTGGGTATATTGTCGGTGCCTGCTCAAGGAATACTTTACCAGGAAAAACTCGGAGTGCCCGACGACCGTTGCAAAAACTATTCACGATACAGTACTTATCTGATGTCAAACGCTCGGCCTGGCGTAAAATCGCATCTTAGGTCTTTAACTATCTAGCAAACTTAAAAGCTTGCATTCTATCTCAATATGCAGCATGGTGTTCACAGACGCTATCATGACTTTTCTGACGCAAGCTCATGGCCGTACTGCTCAAGGCCAGCGCCTACCGCGCTCCCATCCCTGGACTTTCTCCCGTAGATCTGTTCCATCACCGTCCTCCAATGATCAGCCCCTGTCCCGAACGATCCCCCTCATAAAACCCAACACGCACCTTCCCCGCCCCCTTCCACCGTCTCCTCACATCCCGCCCAGCTCCCGCAGGTCGCTCGTCGTCAGGCGGCGCGGCTCGAACGGTCGTAGAGGCAGTTTCGCCGTCGGACGGTACCGGCTCGACGAGGCCGGGTCGAGGTGCTCCCAGGCAAGGAAGCAGTCTTAGAGCCACTCGATCGAGTGGAAGCTTTCGGACGGCCAGTCGGAGGGGTAGGTCTGTCAGGCGCTGTGGGTTTGATGTGACAGATTAACCGAGGAAACACTGTGCAGTCTCGAGGGAGTTGAGCCGGAAAGGCCTCACCGTACGGCGATGAGACCATGATCGGGGAAGCCAAGCAGGGGCGTGAACCTCGGCCCGCTGAATTCGGAAGACAGGAGGGAGTCAGCTTTCGCGCGGTCGGTCCGGGAGGATAATGAGAACGCACTAGCCCTGAAGCACATCGAGAAGTTCGGTGACATAGACTTTGACCTCGTCGATCATGTTGTCCCCCGCGCCGTACGTGTACTCTTTGAACGGCGGCTTGCCGCGAGGCAGCGGACTGGCAGGGTAGGAAAGGTCAGTTTCCTGTCGGAAGATGAAGAATCCAATGAACGCGCACTGATGGAAGTGGCGGTCTCGAGGGTCCGAGAAAACGCCCTTATCGAGCACGCTGAGCAGCCAGATTAAATTCCCGATGAAGAGGTTCTGCCGAATCGCCTGTTACTCACACACTAAGGGAATAACACATGGTATGCGCGGTAGATAGATACCTCGAGACCTCCCCATCCCGATACGGCCCCACCACGACGTCCACGCCCAGCAACCGCCCTTTCAGAGTCTTCTCCTTGACAGCGCGGACCCCTCCGCCCACGCGCTCGATACGCCGCCAGAGCGCGACGGTGGTGGTTTTTGGTAGCTTGAGCTCGGGAGCGAGGAAAATGGTGAGGTTCTCGAGCGGACGGGCCTCGTACAGGCAGGATGCGGGGAGGGTGAGGCAGACGTAGTAATTCAGGAAAGGGAGGTACCCCTGAGGACTGTCGCAGAGGGTGCGTGGAGAATTCCATTGGCTCAGAGTCTTGAGGAAGTTGCCGCTGAGGTCCCTACGCCCGAGTAGTAGAGCGTCGTCCAGCCTGTTTCCAGAAGGAGGAATCAGCGGGCTGTCCAACAATAAACCTCCGCCTCAGCACTCACCAGTTGATAGCCACGCAAGCAGGGTCGCCAGTCTGGTGCCGAGGACCGTAGGTAAATACATCCTACCGAAAAACACCAGATGAGATGAACTGTTGTGGAGGTGGTTGAGCGTGAGGTCAAGGCGTACCGAAGTACGGCTAATTGTAACGATGGTCAGGCCCGGTTTCACACTGATTTCCGCCGAGCATCTTGATAAGCGAGGGCGACATAAGTGATTAGATTTACAATAGAAGGTAAGACTCACTTCTCATTCTGTGATAAAAGCGACAACACACACAGTCCTTGAACGGATTGCGTCGGCCACCGAAAGATCCTTCCCAACCGCTGTGGGACAGATCGAACGTGCGGTGCTCGAACAGCCGATGAGGGGAGGCGACTCGGGACGCTGGGTAGGGCTATTGAGCAGGGCTATGAGCACCGACGCGGGGTCGAGACGAATGATGGTGAGGGCGTGAGGCTGCAGGTCTTTCAGTCAACTTCGAAGCTCTCCGCCGAAGCAGTCCCCTGGCAGCAGCTTACGACAACATTGAACGCTTCAGGGATCAAGCGCTGCCTCCTGAACTCGTAGTTCTTCTGCACTCTCCAAACGCGTCAGCTAGGTAGACGAAAAGGCCGGTAGTTCAGAATCGACCTTCGAGTCCCCCGCTTCCCACGGCGAAGTCAGACACAGCTGTTACGGCCGTTCAGCTAGCGGCTTGCCCTCGAGAATGGAGAGGTAAGGTGCAGGAAAGGCTATCGTGTCTGGCAAGTGTTCGACCGTGCGACACTTGGTCGAAAGAAAGCGGTCGAGCTGCACGTCGGAACGTCAGCCGCACGTTGCACGCTCAGCTCGGACGGGGGCGAACGGGACCCGGAGCACACCATGAGAATGACGTCGTCTGACAGAGCGAGATTGATAAGCCAAACTATTGATTTAGGCTCCATGATCTGGGTCAGATAATCGAAAGTCGTAAGGGCAGCAGGAGTTTGCGAGGATGATGGCGGCACGGCGGCAGCCTGCGGGCCGTCCAAATTTCGCTCGTTGAACCGCGTACGCCAGTCGGTCAAGGGCAGGGACATTGCCAAAGGAGTTAGGCAAGGCAATTTTGAGATTTTCTTTTGTCGCTAGGCATAATGGTTTTGAGTCACCCCGGGTGAATTGAACGGCAACTTGCCTCAGTTGAGTGGGTGACCTTCACCAATGGCGTCCTCCCTTCTATGAGCATAATCCTATAACCAGATAGCCCTAGCATAAATCCGTAAGTTGGGGGCACTCCGAGCCAGCCGTTTCGAGACCGGAAGTTTGTTTCACAGTAAGGTCCACCGAGCTGTAGTGCACAGTGTGTGCGCCCGCTCGTTCCAATCCCTTGCTGTGTGACTTTGGATGATTAAAGGTTACAGAACCAGGTCTACGTGCTTGAGTTTAAGGCTGGTAGAGTTCTGTTTCATTAGCAGGACAGTTGCGACGAGACCTCATTCGACACCTCAGTCTCATGGCCTGCTATGCTGATATCGCGGCAGACTGGTCTTCAGGAGTATCTGGGACGTTGTGGAATCATATCTACGAAACGAGCTTGCCCTCCTACGTCCACCATGTAAAGATCCATATGGCCGGATGAAGAATGGGAGACTGAAACTGCCGGTGGGGAGTTCTCTTATTACCCAAACTGATTAATGTGCGTTCGTTAGACATGCAGTAAAGGCTGGAAACAGAACGAGACGGTAGAGGTCTGCAAAGGCTGAACTGACCGGTACTGAATGCTAGCTTTTTGGGTATGAAACCCTTCAGAGATAGTTATTTTATACTGTTAGGACAGCTTTAGAGGACGCAGAGACGGGGCAACGCCCTTTGGCGTTCCACAAGCAAAACCCCGTTCAGAGAATAGCGTTGAGAACTGCATCCATCGACCTTGGTTACAGAAATTTAACAGAAAATATTAGGGGAAAATTACACGAAATGATCGACAACAGTGGGTATCAACACATCAAACTCATCCGCCTCCGCAACCTGGCCTTCAAACCGCCGCCGCAACCGCCGCCGCAACCGCCGCCGCCAGAACGCCCACAATTGGCGTCCAGTACGCATGGAGGGATTCAGCTCTGCTGTCTCCGTCCGGAGACCCCGTCTCCGAAGTGGACGATGGAGCTGCCGAGGAAGGGGTGCTCGCACCGGTGAAGCTGTGCGTGGTTGTCTCGGCGGTCGGCGTGCCTGTGAAGATGAACGTAAGCCCTCAGCCATGAAAGCTGCAAGAGAACTTGAATTGAATATTATCAGCAGTGGACGTACTTGGTGTCATAAGGACTTCAAATTCCTCGCTGCGGGCGAAGATTTCGTTGCCGTTTGTCTGTTGAGGGTTAGAACGCAAATGTTCAGTATCAAAGGACGCTCAGACGCCAAGCGTATTGGAATGTGATCGAAAAAGACGCACAACGTTCTTGAAAACAAGCTGATAGCCGCTTCCCGGAACCATCATAGTGATGTTGGCGGTAACGGCGGTAGCGGACGTGTCGATAGTCAGATTGGCAACTTTTGCTGCACGGGTCGAAAGCCGCCGTGTGAGCTCAAGGCGGACCATGAACACATAGGGGAGCCTTTTAAGGCCCAGGGAAAGTACCAAAAGACTGACCATCGACAACCCCCGTCAACGGAAGTTCCCTTTTTGGCAGCTCGTCAGCGTTGAGCCCACCCCTACTCCGGACGGCACGGAATAACTCACAGGTTGCCCAAAGCAGATGAATTGGTGTTGGTAATCCAAGCAATGAAATGCGCTGGCTCTTCTCCGGTCCACGCGCTGCCGCCTCCGCAGAAGTCAGGTCCGCTTCTTCCGCGATAAGCAGCTTGGAGACAAGGCACATGATCTGCTGCGAGCTACCGTAGGTCCAGTAGTGATTCTGCAAAGTGAAAGGTTGCCGGAATGAGGCAAAAGTAATTTCATGATGCGCGCTGAGGAGCGCACGGCGTCGGGAAGGTAGATAGCGAGCTCTGCTCGCCCAAGAGTAAACAGCGTCGCAACCAGGGCGAACGCGAATGTGATGCGGCCGAATCCCATCAGCGCGGCTTGAGAGTAAGTATAAAATGCTAGTCAGTGTGAGTATGATGATGAACCCAGGAACTAGGCTCTTCAAGCGATGGAAGGGGCCGAGGGAGGGGAATTTGAGGAGGCGGACAAGGGACGCGAAGATAGGTTCGGGATGTTGAATCTTGGAAAGCAACATCCACAATATGGCCAAGGGATGGAAGCGGTGTCTTTTCAGACAGGCTGACAGGCTCTACTCGTATATCAAGGCGAGTGTGCAGCGGGACAGACGGGGAGGACGGGAAGGTTGTAGAGCGGCATCGCCCCTTGAAACCGTCGATTTGCTCAGGGTAGTGCGCGATCGCCATGCATTGGATTCTGATGAAAAAAGGCAAATGATAACATACTAAACCAAAGTGCACACAGAAAATGCACACAAAGCGAGTGAACAACGTTGAGGCAGGGCAACGTACATGCGCGAGAACACCAGATCTCAACCGTGCTTTTCACAGCGAGACGAAATAGCGTCCCGCCCCTCGGGCCCGCCCCGTCCAGTCCCAAACGAGCAGGCGTGAAGGAGAACACTCCCCGCAAAGCGACCTGCTCGCCCTGCCTCTCCACGTACACGTCGAGGGCAACGTGACGGCTCGACTCGTCTAGATCGCCAACGCACGAATGGAGGATTCCCTCCTATTTCAGCCACTCCAGCTGCTTCAGTTGCTCCCGCGTAAGCGTAGCCAGGTCGACCTTCCACCACCGGATCCCACGTGCTCAGTGATAGATTTCGTCTGACTGTAAGTCCTTATACTTCTCCTCCAGAGCTTCCTTGTTGGAGATCTCGGCGTCGGACGAGGTCAGGTCATCGAACTCGAGCTGCATGCGATAGGAAGGGAGGTACGGCAGTTCGGCACAGGACGGGACAGGGGCCGCGTATGAGCGAAGATGAAGACGTCGGAGCGAGGGAACGGCCGATAAAAGCGGATATGGAAGTCTGGAAAGGTGCAGGACTCAGCAGTGCTCCGGGGAGAGTATCGGATACCTGACGGGACGTGGCGGTACGTACGCTAGAAAGCGGATCGTCGCGCTCCCAGGAACTGTCCAGTTCGAGCCAGTCCATTGATACGCTCACCGACTCTCGTAACGAGTTCCGCGTCTGGCGATTCCTCACTGATGGTGACATCAAGGTGGCGCAGAAGATGCGGATTCGGGAGTGTGTCCAGGATGGCCAGTATCTCTTGGAAATTGAAGGGCTCCGACTCGAAAGAGAAATGCCGGAGGAAGGGGCAATCGGCGAGAGTTAAGAATCGGCCAGCGAAGGGAATTTGAAGTGTTTCGAGACGTGGGTGAGCAGCGAAGAACGGCTGCAAGCAGGAGGGATCGAGCCACCACAACAAGGAAGGACCGATGCATTTGAACTCGCGCAGCTCTGGTAACCTGTTGGGAATGAATTCGTGAAGAACGGGTTGTCGGCCGTGCACGACGAGAGATACGAGGGTAGGCGCAGCGAGGGTGATCACCCTGAGTCCTTCGCCGCACGGGAATGGAGGCGCCAGTTGTCGCAACATACGCTTTTGAGGTCGAGAGAACGCAACGATCCTGATGCCGCGATAGTGTGCGCAAGGAGGTTCAGATCGTCTGCAGGTTCGACGTCGCCCAGAGCGCGGATGGCGAGGTGCTGCAAGTTCGGGAAAGCCAGAATAAAATCTGCAGCGTAGTGCTCGATCGAATAATATGGATTAGGAAACGGAGTGTTGTGTCTAACCGGAATGAGCAATTTGAGGCGGCTGGAAGGTTCAAAGTTCAGCTCCCGCTCCTGACTCCTGTACGCGAGGCGCAAGATCGATGAAATACTGACCGGACACAGCGCACGTACTCCCAGGTCCCGTCGACAATTCTGCGCAGGTCTTACGATGGGACTTGTACAGCAGGAGACGGCGCGCATGAAAATAACGAAAGAGGCGCGGGCTGGCGGCCTTCGAGGTGGCGCGACATACGAGCGACAGGTTTTTGAGGCTCGAAAAAGAGAGGAGCTCTGCGATCGGAAGGTCGATGACGGAGACCACGGGCGGCATGTTAGCGATGAGCCGACGGAAGATCGAGGTGTACGGAGGGAGTGGAAGAGCGCGAAGAAGCAAAGCGTGACGCCTGGCTGACCTGGACGCCGGTGCACCAGGTCCTAATCACAAAACGACTTATAATCCAGCCTTGAGCCAGGAGCGCAACGGGGGGCTGGCGCAATGGTAGCGCGTGCGACTCCAGATCGCAAGGTTATCCGTTCAAGTCGGGTGTCCCTCAGTTTTTCCCCCCTCCTTCGTAAGGTAAATGTACCCCGTCATTTGGACATTAGGCTGGTTGCGCAAATTCACGTAAACGTCGCTAGCCAGGTGGTACCTCTCCTCTCTCTCTCGTTGACGCCTTTCTGATCTTTTGAGGGCTTTTTTGTCCTCTGGATGATGACATCTTCAACCTGGTCCAAATTGTGTACAGATTTCAATGTATCTTCTCTAAGATCCAGGTGTCAAGAGCCGTAGTAGTAAGAAGGATGTCGAGAAAATAAAGAAAGACGCGGCAAAATGGACAAACGTGGCTGCCTGATCTCGCGCGGCTAGATGCGTTTACATCGAAGCTCACGTTGTGCGTAACCTCTCTATTATAAGCTGAACGTACACCTGACATCCTTCCTTTCTTGTACTCTTGCGTAAATCTTTGCCGTAAGTTCTCAAGACACCGCGTCATTCTCCCCTGACGATGCCTTACCGCTGAAAGGCGCCCGCCGGTCTCCAGACCACCGCCCGCCCGACCGAATCAGCTCTTCGAGGGCCTTGTCTTCTGGTTGGCCATCGGCCGCTTCCGCAACTATCGAGGATATCGGGAGGGTAAAATATGCATGGCTCTTTCCTGGATGATCGAGGGGCACGGGGGCATCGTTTCGGAGAGTTTGACAAATGATGTCACGCACGCGGTGGGTATTGCAGCGACGGACTGGGTACGTATGGATTCTATCTTGATCCATAAAGGCTTTCTCACTCACAAGACCCTTGTACTTCAGGATCCTTTTGATGATGCCCTCTCGGGCGATCATAGCTTGCACACCGACGAGACGAAATGCATCTCGCCCTTCTGGTGCGTACACGCGTCACACAGAGCCGCGCTTCCATTCCGTCGCCTTTGAAAGCTTTTACTGATGGCTTCCAGTTCCACCAGGATCCAGGCCTGTATTCAAGCCGGACGCCGCGTCCCCATCGCTCCCTTCCTCTACGATGATCGAGGCGGCGTGCCGGCGACGATGAAAGGTCTCAACGCAGCTTCCGAAAGTCTGAACGGAAGCTCGGCCTCTCGCCACGCCGTTCGCATCTCTATGTTTCAAAGTCCCGTCGGCGTCAATTTAGGCGCTTCAACACGCGTTCCGCGCCCGCCACGGCCCTGTGCGCTGGTGGGACGGCGGGTCTGCGTGGGGACGGAGGTCTTCCTCCCGCTCATGGTCTGCGACGCCCTGCGAAACATGGTCGAGCAGAGCGGAGGACGACTCGACGTCGTCGATAGCTACAACAAAGACAAGACGTGGTCGGTTGCGAGGCCGGACATCGTCGTGCTGGACAGGCGGGGCAGTCTGCTCTGCTTGAAGGTTCATTCGTTCCCCAATATCATCGATGCTACGGCATCTTGGCTAAAGAAATTGTTCGTCCAACCCAGGCCGTCGCACAGGGCAAGTGGGTCGGCACGCTCAGCTGGCTCATCTCCATCCTCACCGCGCCGTCTGCGCCTGACCCTCTTCCTGACCCGAAACTCGGTGCGCTCGACTATCCTACGCCAGAGACGCCATACGGTCTGCCGCTCGACGGGCGCTCAGTGTCGATCGCGGCCATTCTGCACCGTCCACGCCTGTGCGCGTACGTCCGTGACCTGGTGGACCGACTGGGCGGCGAGGTGCGCGCGTCCTGGAGCGCCTATTACGGGGTCACCTACCAGTGCGTTCTGCATTTCCCCTTCCTCGAGACGAGCCTGACGCTTAACACCCGCTTGCTCAGCGGTATGCCAAATTACGACAGGCGCAAGATGGCGGAGCACCTACTCCAGCCGGTTACCGTCCACGGGCTGGAGCTCTACCTCCTGCACTGGCCAGACCCGCTCATCCCGAAGAATGCTCTCTTGCTCGCCGCCAGCCCTCGAGAAGGACAGGACGATGCCTCGTTCGAGAAGGGCGACCGCTGTCCGCTGGTCGGCGAGGCGCTCCGGTTAGTGGAGGAGGGCGAGAGCCTGCGCGGACGATGGAAGCTCGCCAAGGAGGTGGGTGCCGTTCTTGCGCGGACGTCCACTTAGGAGTGCTCATATTGACTCTGATATTTGCCCAGGTTTACCGGCATCACATGTTCTAACGGGTGCCGCTATCGCCGCATTCATTGCGTTTCGCGTTTCGCGTTGCAGCTTGCAGCCTGATTGCACGGGTCAAGTACTGCAGTCGAGATGTAAAGAGATGCAGCAAGTAATGGAGTCCTAGAGCGAGGAACAAATCAATATGCGTCCGAGCGACATACAGAAAGCGGTAGAATATTCGAAAGTTCGAGGTAAATCAATGCACAACAAAGCGATAGCTGAACTCGAAGGTGCCACAAAGCAACAGTTCAACAATTCACGAAAAGCACCCACAGCAGCACACCTCCCTCCCCCTCCTCATCGTCCTTCATTCTCCTTCCCCTTCGCCGTCCTTCCCACCGAAGGCGGGGCCTTCCGCCGCGCCCCCGCAGGCCCCAAATCCTCCAGCATAAGCGGCCTCGACCCCTTCCTCCTCATCCGCATCTCCGGCCCGGGCTGGGCAAGCCCCTCCGGAGCCGCGAGCCGGAGGGGGAGCGTGCTGAGCGGCTTGAGGATCGCGCTGCCGCTCGGGCGTGGGAGCGCAGAACGAGCGCCGGGAGCAGGAGTGATGGTAGAGGGGCGGGGGGCGCTATCGCGCTCGCGCTCGAGACGCACCGCCTCGAGCTTGCGCCTTAGGTCGGCGATGGTGCGGGGTACGGGCGCGGGGTGGGCGGGGCCGAGGGGGGGGAGGG
>JTLS01001080.1:0-10836 GCA_000826855.1 Basidioascus undulatus | reverse complement strand
GTGCGTCAGGGTCCTTGCATCTCCTGAAGGAGTTCAGGTCACAGATGTTTGCGGAGAAACAGGTTCCAGTCATCGGTGGTGCGCTGTCGAGCCAGTGCAACCAGGCGCCCGTCTGCTGCGAGAACGTCACCCAGGTCAGTTGCCAGCCTCTCTGTGTCTAGTGTGCTTACTTTCTGACAAGGCATTTGGTAAAACAGAATGGTCTCATCAACATGGGTTGCTCTGTAAGAATTTGTCAAAGTATTGAAGGACGATGGGCGCTGGCTGACATTGAGCCGTCCGTCCAGCCCATCCAACTTTGAATTGAGCCTTTGCACTGGACAGCACATGCGTAGTTGATAATATAGCTTGATATCGTAATATATTCGTGGCTCACAGAATTAATTCCGAAAAGGAACTTGGAATGGGCAACTTGCGCTAGCCGGCAGTGTGCAGACATGCAGACGCAGACGTGTAGGGAGCAGGTTAAACATACGAAGGGAGGAAGTACCATAGAAGCCGGTGTATGCAGATATCAGGAACAAAAACCTAAGCAGTGAGGCTCTTTTGCTTTCCGACAGCGTCGATGGTGAGCTCTTGTTCCGGGCCAGATGCGGCGGTGGTGTCGACCACAGACGAGAAGGCCGCCCACAACACCGTAATCGATGCCTTGACATAGTTTGGTAGCAATCCATTACAACCAAGCAATAAATTCAATCAAGGATTCACCTTCCCAAAGTTCTAAAGATCGCTCCTCGCTTCCCATGGCTACTGTGTGAAAGCTTGGCTGTAGACCACCACTCTTACATGTAGAGGCGAGCCTCCACAGTGTTACATATCGAGCCGAGTCTCCATAGTGATAAGTCGGATAATACGTCAAAAAAGGGAAGGAGTCAAACCTTAGAGGTTGGACCACGCAACAGTGCCACAATGGCGTCCATGCGGGCGTGTTGCACAAAGTATGCTTGGTATGCTTGACCTGCGACTTATCGACTCACAATGTCCACATCAGCACACCAAGGAGGATTGATATTAGACAAAGTAATTAGAATCTGAAAATTCCCTGCTTCACAAACCAAGGAGCTTTCAGTTCGGGCGAGCCTACAGCGTACCGTTTCATCTATGTCCTCCTGCCCCCCTTTCGCGCCCTGCCCACCGACCACCATCTCCACCACCACGGGTTCTCCCCTCTTCCCTCCAACATCCCTCACCTTACCTTTACACATGCCTACTAGGTCTCGGCATCCCACCCGAACGACCCTGACCTCCCCGTCTTGGCCGACAAGTTTCTGCACATCATGGAGCACGGCGCCCTCGCCCGCTTCATGAGTGGTCAAGTCCCCCCCGGGACCGGGGGAGCAGCCGTGAAAGGAGTGTGTCGAGGAACGTGAGCTTGATGAAAAATAGCGTGAGGACCGCGCGTGTGTAGGTGCTTAGGGTGGACTGAGGTGGAAGAGATGATAGTCGTCGCGACGCAGCGAGGTGTGAAACACTCAGTGCGACAGCCACCGTTGCTTCGGGATGCACAGTGACGGGGCGACATGTCTTCTATAGTCTCGATTAATGATACGTTAAACAAGTACAGTTGGGGAGAACACTTTACATCGGTCCATAAGCTACGCACACAATACAGAAATAACAGCTCCATAAGCAGCAGTGCACCTCGAGCTGAAACCACTCTCCTCCTGCGTCTCCACCCTCGAAGCTCCATCGATCCGCCCAAGCCCCCAAGCCCAAGATACCAGCTCGCATCTCTCCCCCAGTGCATCCGCAAAGCCGCTCCCCTCCACACCCACACACCTCACCGCCTCCTCACCACCCCGCTCGGCCTCTGCTGCACCCTCGCCGCCTCCCCCAACCCTACCAACACCCCCGCGGACCCCGACGCAGCCGACGCGGCGCTCCCGACCTTCCTCCCCTTCCCCCTCGCAGGCACGTCGCCCGGGCCGACCGCGCGCGGGTAGAACGGCGGCGGCGCCCAGACACCGTCGAGGTCGACACCGGCGTGCGGGACGCGGGTCTTGGACTGGGGGGAGGACGGGGCGGAGCTGGTCGAGGATACGGAGATGGGCGCGGGAGTGGCGGTGGTTGTGGTGCGCGGACGCGCACGGGTGCGGGGGCGTTTGGCGGGTGCGGGTGCGGGTGATCGTCCGGGTGCGGCATCTTCGCCGGTGGTGGTGGTGGTAGTTGGGGCGGGCGAGGGAGGAGCGAGGTACTCCGTCTGCGGGGCAGCGACGAGCAGCGGCGGAAGATACGGGGAGGAGTCCGGAGGATAGTATGCGACGGGAGGGAGCGGCGGCGGCGCCTGGCGCACTAACGCAGCCGGCGGTCTGCCGCCTCGGCCAACCCTGCCGCCCCTGGCCCTTCCCGTCTCGGAAGTAGGAAGGAGGAGGATCTGCGCGGCGCGGAGCGCCTGATCTGCCTCTGCCTCAGCGCGGGCAATGAGCGTCTCTGGGTTCACGGAAGGCTCGATGGGTGGGCGCGGCCGAGCGGGGAGGGCCGCTTGAGGACGTGGTGCCGCCGGGCGCCACGGCAGGGCGTTGATGGGCCGCAGGAAGGGCCGGGGGTCGAGGCACGCCTGGGTGCGCGGAGGGGAGGACGAGGAGAGCTCGATGGGCGATTGGGGGCGCTTCTTTGGGGAGCACGGAGGCGGCGGGGGGAAGTAGGCGGGTGCGGGTGGGGAAGAGGCGAAGGGGGAGGAGAGCGCTTCACGGAGGGGCGGGAGCGAGGTGGGGATGATGATGCGGGGGAGCGTTGGGCGGGCCCTCGCGTCCGCGTCTTGGATCGGGCGAAGGGATGAAGTGGCGTTGAGTCGGATGGGAGGGAGTACGAGCGAGAGCGAGCACCGCCTGTTGCGCGGCGGGACGGATAGCCTGGGAGACGTAGGCGAGGCCGGAGGGAAGCGATCGGTCCGCTCGAACGTCCGCGCGTCGGATGAGTGTTGGCGGAACGGAGGAGGTGCGCTGAGAGGGTGGAAGTGCGGGTGGTTGGGAGTACGAGGAGGAGAGGAAAGAAGGGGGAGATGGGGAGGGAGATGGGGAGCAGTCTGTGTTGGACCGACGGTCAACGAGACCGCATATGGGCATCAAGTGGAGAATGATACGCACGAGATGTTCAATAGCGCAGCTCGACATAGCTGCGAACGACTCTAGAACGGAAAGAGATAAAGACAGGCAAAGAGGAGGGGAAGAGGCGTTCGAACCGCCACATATAGCGGCCTCTTAAACGATTGAAGCGGATGGCTGGTGTCAGCTCGCAAGACGATGAGGAGGCGTGCAGCGAGGTCAGTCTGCAAGGTCAGTCTGAGTCTGAGGTTGGTCGCCAGAATCGGTCAGTTCAGTTCCCATTCAGGGCCGCAGCGGGATATGAGTCGGACTCTGAGCTGCATTCGAACAGAGGTGTTTGCTAGTCTGATCGAGGGGACCTTAAAAGGACGGTGTCGAAATAGATGACCTGAAGAGTTATTTAATTATAGCGCTGTTCGATGGAGCGGTTGAGAAAGAAAGCGAGCTCGCTGTTGGGATGGTCGTTGTCGCTGTCCAAGTCGCGTTGCGCAATTTGTCTGTCAATTTGACGCGAAAATGGGCGGTACGCGCGTGTGTTTCACTAGCACGTGCGTGGTGCGGACGGCCCGCAGCGTTGCAAGTCAATCAAGCTCGCTGCCCAGTGTCCTCTCATGAGTTTCAACAGTTCGCTCCTCTGACCTTCATCACCACCATCATCCCACCGGTGGCGATATTCTGACCATGGCGGAGACACCCCCCACGCCCTCGGGATACTCGACCCCCAAAGAGCCCCAGGAGCACACACCGCTCCTCCCGACCACCGAGGGACCCGCGAACCCGAGGTACGACCCGAGCGTGCCGCTGGGAGGTGGCGGGGCTGCTGCGAAGAGGCTTGGAAGTGCGTCTTCTGCTTGGATCTACGATGTCGTTATGGGTTCACTGACGATGAACGCGAGGGCAGCCCGTACGCCCCGCTCGGCCGCTTCCTCCATCTCCGGCTTCCCCCTTCCCTCCAAACCCTCTACCCCTGCACCTCGCCCTCCTTCCACAGCGCCGCCTACACGCGGGCGGCTCGACACGCTCGCTCAGCGCGCACATTACTATGTCCCCATCCTCGATTGGGCGCCCGCCTACTCCGCGCGCCTCCTGCTCGGCGACTGCATAGCAGGCCTGACGGTGCGTCTGCTCGCTTCCCTTACGGCTGGGGTAGGGCTGGCTGCTCAAGCTGAGGGCTGGAAAGGACAGGTCGCATGCTTGGTCGTACCCCAGAGCATCTCGTATGCCAGCAACCTCGCAAAGATCAACCCCGTACATGGTCTCTTTAGCGCCGCAATCCCCGCCATCGGCTATGCGCTGTTTGGAACCGTGCGTCGCTTTCTGATCACCCTGTAGGCCAGAGGGTAGATGGGTTGCGTGAATGTGTTGTATGCGGCGAGGTTTGCCATGCCAGGATTGCCCCCCGGAGTCCTCGTATTGCAGCCCTCGCTCTATGCAACTGCCTTCCCGCATCCCCTCTGCCCTTTGGAGAGACGTCTTCCGACTTGGCAGTATTGACCCAGTAGCTGACTAGGCTCATTCCACAGTGTCGGCACGTCCTCCATACACCTTCTCGAGCCTCCCTATTCACTCTCATCTGACCTCTTCCATGCCGCCAACGCAACAGCCAGCTCTCCGTCGGTCCCGAAGCAGCCCTCTCACTTCTCATTGGCTCTGTACGGTCTCCTTTCCAACCTCCTAGCCTTCCTTCTGCCACCCCTCACCTTTCTCCTCTCTGTCTTGCCGCTCACCCCGTCTTGTACGCCAACAGACCATCACCGACATCGCGGGCGACGTAGATGAGCGGCCCATGTCCAAAGCCGTAGCGCTCAGCACGCTCATCACGCTCCAGATCGGCGGGATCACGTTCCTGCTTGGCTTCTTCAGGCTCGGGTTCATCGATGCCATCCTCTCCCGTACGTGGGCGCGGCCACTTCTCCCGCTCCCTCTTCGCCTTCTCCGTGCTGGTGGCATGCACTGCGAGCGGTGTAGCTGACGGAAGAGGATGGGGTTGACAGGCGCCCTGCTACGAGGATTCGTAACTGGCGTTGGCTGCATTATCACTGTACGCCCTGCTTCACGCCGTCCACGCAGTAGGAAGCTTACTTGAAGTATGGCCCATCCCACCCCTCAGCTCGAACAGCTGATCCCGATGCTCGGGCTAACCCACCTCGAGCACCAACTCGATCGTGCGTCTCTCCATCCCCTCTTCCATCATGCGCCTTGCCTACCCTCCAGCCCATCTCCCTACCACTAGCCGAGACGACGCTCCAAAAAGCCGCCTTCCTGGTCGAGCACCTCTCCTCAGCGCACCGCGCAACAGCGATCATCGCCTTCTCCGCGCTCGCCGCGCTCGTCCTCATCCGCGCGGCAAAGCGCCAGCTCGTCAAGGTCCCGCAGCTCAAGTGGCTCATCTTCGTCCCCGAGGTGCTCGTCTGCGTCGTGCTCACCACTGGTGCGTCGGACGGGTCGAGGAGAGAGGCCCGCGAGCGGCTCGAGCTGATTGGGGTGCGATGGGTCGTTGTGCAGTGTTGAGCGCTGTGCTGAGATGGGACGAGATCGGCGTGGATGTGCTGGGCGCTATCGACCTTGGTGCGCTTGCCCTGATCTGCCCAAAATGGCAAACGACTGGAGACTGATCCTTTCGCTTTTCTTCTTCTTGCACTGGGTACACAGCCCACGTCGGCCTTGACATCCCCTTTAACTCGACGTTCGTCAAGCACTTCAAGGACACGTTCCCCGTCGCGATCGGTACGTTCACGTTGGCGCCTCGACTCTTCCCTAGAGCCCGTTTTAAAATTGACGTGGATGTGTTTTATTCACGGACGCAGTGTGCTCCATGTGCGTCCGACCAAGTCTTCGCATCACTTGCAGTCCAAGCTGACGCGCCCCGTCTGGACTGGCAGCATCGGCTACATCGACTCGATCGTCGCAGCGAAGCAAAACGCTTCTCAATTCGGCTACACCATCTCGCCCAACCGCGAGCTCGTCGCTTTGGGTGCGTTTTGAAATGTTACTGCTCTCAAAACTCCATGCGACTCATTACCATCCCTCTTCTTCAGGCGCGGGGAACCTGCTGTCTGGCCTTTGCATACACGCGCCGCCGGTATGGTACTGAAGCTGAATCTGCTGTTTTGCTTCGTCTCCAGTGCTTCGTTTTGCCCCGGCACGCTGCCAGCCTTCGGCGCGATCACGCGGTCCCGTCTGAACGCGGCCTTCGGGGCTCGCACGCAGTGCGTCTGGACCTCATCGCCTGCTCTTCTTCCGAATGTCAACCCTGACCTAACCTTCCTTTAATTTCATTCACAGAGTCTCCTCCCTCGTCACTTCCGCGCTCGTCATCCTCAGCGCGTTCACCCTCCTCCCATACTTCTACTACCTCCCGCGCGCCATCCTTGCGAGCATCATCTGCCTCGTCATCGGCGGGATCCTCGCCGAGTTCCCAGAAGACCTGCACTACTACATTCAGTGCGTCCTGCTTACCCCCTCCGTCCTCTTGCGGTGGGCTGACGGGGAGTTGGGGTCGGGCCGGAACAGCATGCGCGCGTGGACGGACTTAGGGCTCATGAGCTTGACGTTCTTGCTCACGACGCTGTGGTCGGTTCAGGTGAGTTCGAGGCTGCTCGAGCTGTGTTACTAAGACACACTGACTTGAGAACTTCGCGATAGGCGGGCATCGCGATCTCTGTCGCCCTCTCCCTGCTTCTCGTCGTCAAGAAGTCCGCGCGGACACGCATTCGCATTCTCGTGTGTCCCCTTTTTCATCAGCTACCGAACCAACTCCTGCAAGATCTGACACGATGGGCGCCCTCTTCACTGCAAACAGGGACGCGTACCTGGAACCGAGCAGTGGAAGCCTATCGAGGACACTCCGGATTCGGACGAGCTCGAGCACAACGTCTCGGGCATCCTTGTCGTCCGCATTCGCGAGCCGCTGCATTTCGGTACGCGCTATCACTTCAAACTTGTCCTTCATCGTCCCGCTCACGCTCGACTCACCCTTCTTCCCACCGCAGCCAACACCGGGCAGATCAAGGAGCGTCTGCGTCGGCTTGAGCTCTTCGGGCCCGGCCGGCACCACCCGTCCAGCCCGCGCATGCGAGACGACGCAAGCGCGATCGTTTTTCATATGGGCGATGGTAAGTCTGCTCCGTTCTCCTGCTGCCGTTTGCCGAGGCGATGAACAACTCCTGACCTCCGTCCGAGGTGTCAGTGGAGAACGTCGACGCATCTGCGCTACAGATCCTTCACGAGATCGCCGTCGCATACCTCGAGCGCGGCGTGCCAGTGTGCTTCGCGCACTTGGTCGGGAAGAGCAGGCGCAAGTTTGAGACGGCGGGGATCGTAGATCTTTTGGGCGAGGGAGCGTTCCATGAGTGCGTCTTTTGTCGTTCTTTTCGCACGCTGTGACAAGTTGGTCTGATTTGGAGCGCCGCCCTGTTTCTCAGAAATGTCGGCGAGGCGGTCCACGCTATAGAGCGCAGCGCCGAGTTCGCTTCGCCCGGTTCGGCTCCAATAGATCCCGACGCGTCGGCATTTGCTTGAGGCACTCCCATGACCCGGTTGGTTTCTGTCGTTTCTCTTGGTTTCGCGCGAGTGATCCTGGGCGCTTTGTGCATATGCATTCCGGAGTCGCACTCCTTTCCATGATCTTGCGGGCAGCGCTCGTCGCTGCAGCCGACCGATAGCCGCAGTGTGACTCGGAATGACCGTTTGCCTCGCAGTCCTCCAGTGTTTCTGCAGACGTCGCAGCGCAAGTTAAATGGTGTGCGGACGGATGCTCTAAGAAACACTCGGCCATACATCCGCAACCCCCTTCTCGATCGCCATAGCCTGGTGGATCGCAACGGCCATGTCTCGCCAAAGCGTTGCAACACAAGAACGAGCAAGAGAAGTCCCGACCGCAAGCTGTCCGACTCGGGCCACTGCTGGCCGGCGACCGCGTCGCGAAGCCGAGAAAGCGTGCATTTCACAGTTCGATGCCAAGTGTACCTAGTGAGTCCAGCCCTTTCAGATTGAAGGCGATGCCACGTCACGTAGAGAGGGAACGTAACTCACGCAATCGAAATGTGTAGGCGGCCCAGGTGGAAACGGGGCGAGGCGAGATGGGACAAGAACTCGATGACTCGGTCAGCCGCTTCGAAAGCGGCCGCTGCAGAGTCTGGGTGCGTGGAAGCGTGCGGCTCGTGTAGCAGGATCGGCAGGCTTTGTGTGTAAAGTCCGTAAGCCGCTGGCCAGATGCAGGGCTTTACAGCAGTCTGGGGTTTCTCGATGTGTCCTCCACATAGCGCTCGGCGGTCTCCACTAAGACCCTATAGACGGGCACAGCGATATGGCCTTGCAACGCTTCATTGATGGAAGGGGCCACAGCGCAATACCCGGCCACAGTTATGATCTTTCTCCTCGCTCCCGCCCATCTCGCAAACTCACGCCTAGTCGTCCTCCTCCTCGGAAACGTCCTCTTCCCCTCCGACCAACCAGCCGGACTTCAACCATTCCCCGCCCTGCATAGCCCCATGCAAGTCGCGATCCACTAACCTCCGGGTCCACATCGGACCGTAGACGTACTGGCTCAGCAAGGTCACGATCGACATGCGCGAGTACTTGCTGAAAATAGCGATTTGAATGGCCTCTGCGATGTGCGAGTTCAGCGTGACACTGCACAGCGCTGGGTTGAGCTCTGTCATGAGGGTGTGGTAGAGTGCGCGGTGAGCTGCGAGCGTCTCGGTGGACTGACTCTTCGGCGTGCTCCCTACGGCGGCCGGAGCTGCCGGGCGAGGAAGTGCGCAGAACTACTCAGCGGGGTGAAGGAAACCAGACATATCAGCGCCGCTTGAGTTTTGATCCCGTTCAGAGTCACGGTCGAAGCTGACCTTGTCCTCCCGCGTCATCACCCGTCGGCGCACTCCATGCGTATACATGGTTGGATCCCAATCGCGCGTGATCCACGACGGGTAGCGAGCGCACCCGCCCTGGCGTGGCCTAATGAAGACGCCATCCCAATGGATGATGACGGTGATCTCTGCGCTGTCGGGATCGATAAAAACGTTCTGGACTTCGAAGTCGGGCGGGCTCAGCACGAAAACGGAGGGCCGTCGAGCTCAAGCGAGCGAAGAGCGGCAGTAAAGATGCGCAGTTTCGAGCAAGATGCACGGGACTAGTAGCGGCCTTTGCGAGGCTGTCAATGACGAAAAGGTAAAGGCGTGTCCGCTGGAGAATGACCGTAATCGTCGGGGAAGGTGGACCCGGCATCCGCGTCCTCGTCTGGCTCGCCGTCGAAGATAGGCCCGATGGAGTACTCGTTCATAGCCGACGTTGTATCGCTACTATTGGCGTCATCGAGGAGGAGTGAGTCGATAAGGGGAAATGTGAGTTCGCTGAGGTCCGCCCTGATGTTCGCTGCGGACGACAGAATGGCGCGGGTACGGGCCTCGTCACGCCAAGTGAGATCGTACCAGAGCTCAGCAAGCTTGGTGCCGCGAGCCCAGTCGATCAAGACGAAGGGCATTCCAAGGTCATTGTCGGCCGTGCAGGAGCAAGCGTGGATGGCGGGTATCGGTACATTTGGTACGCGGGATTGGATAAAGCGCATCGCGCAAACGTCGAGGCGCATACAGTGCACGCTGGCAGGCGTCGGCGGGGAGAGAGGGGCACGCGCAAGGCCCAGCAGACTCCGTCCGAAAACTCGACCTCGAACACAGCATTGAAGGAACCGACGAACGGCTGCCGCGAAGCGATGCAAGTAAATTGGCTTGAGATCGACATTCGAGGAGGTGCGAGCGAGTTCGGTGCGCACAGAGAGCGCCTGGGCCGCCAGGTGCGCTGCATCGAGTGCGAGGATGAAGGTGGGCAGCTCGTCCTAGCCTGAGTCGCTGTCAGTCATGGCGAGATTGCTGAAGGTGAGCGAATACGAGGGTGGTGGGAGGGAAGAAGAAAGCGAGAAGGGCGAAGGAATTCCGCCAGCTACCTGCGCTTTTGTATCTAGGACGAATCTGGTAGAAAAGCGAACAGACGGCAGTGGCACCATACGAATATGACCTGTCCACCCATATCATCTGCCCCCCGTATACGGTTACTTCGAATTTCTGCATCGAATGGCAGCCCTTTTTCAGTTCCCGGACAATGCGGCACAGCTGGGCTTCGTGCATCGCAGTTTGGTGCACGAGTGGCACTGGTACGAGGATAACAAAGGGAGCGTAGAGCATGCTCTCGCCTTCTACCTCAGACTTTGGCCTCATGTGGCAGATAGTCCGCTGTAAAGTCGCAGAGCTGTTATGGAACCACCTGCGCGCGCAGCGCGACACTTTGCAATTGCTCCAAGACAGCATGGCTCGACGTCCACCTCATACTCTTACATAAAGTAGATGCAGAACGGCACAAGGTTTCTTAACTGCCTTCTCGTCAAACGCATTCATGAGTCGTGAGCAGTAGCGCGTCGCTAACAAGCCGAGGAAAGAGTGTCGGTGCGAGAAGTGTAGCGTAAAACATCAGCGCAAATGAAGAAGACAGGCTGGTATACGTTGAGCCCAAGGCGGCGTAATAAGAATGTAAGAAGCAGAGGACAAGAGATAGAAAATATTGCAAGAGCAACAGGCAAAACCGGTGAAAGAGAGTCCAACGTCGTTCAGTCGCAGACGAGGTCATGACCACATGCGGGAGGGGAAGAACATCTAAGGCGAAGCGGAGTGCGCGATGGCGGCTTCCTGAACGAGCGCGCCCGGCTTGTGGCCGTCGATGGTCGCGCTCGCTTCCGACTCGGTCGAGGCGGGCGCGGCGGTGGGGGCAGCCGCCGGAGCGTCCTCCGTCGCCGTCGCAG
>JTLS01000108.1:0-30792 GCA_000826855.1 Basidioascus undulatus | reverse complement strand
GTGCGGTAAGCGTTGCTGGTTCGCAGGGTGGTGCGGTCGAGTGTTGCGATGATTGTGAGGAAATGTGGAGATGGAGTGACGAACCTGCTGCTTGGACACCTTGGGGAGACCGACGCGGGCAGCCTTGGACTTCTCAGCCTTGGCAGCCTTCTTCTCCTTCGCAGCAGTGGTGGCAGCAGCGCGAGCCGCGGCGCGGACCTCGGGCTTCTGGTTGCGCTTCGCGGCGATGGCAGCGAGGTCAAGGCCGGCGATGCCACGCTGGTGCTTGACGGTGCGGCGCGAGCGCTTCTTGGCAACCCTGGTGGTGAAAGCGCCGCGGTCAGTCCCGAGTCCGCGAAGCGCGAGACGGGAAAACGAGACGGGTAGATGAGCGTGGAGGAGGGAGGACGGAGAGGAGATGGGGACGGGAAATGCGGCATGGAGGATGGGGAATGTGGGATAGATGGATGCGAAGGAAAGAAGCAACGCACTCCTCAGTGATACCCTTCTTGTGCATGCGACGGTAGACCTGGGTCCACGCGATCTTGCGCGGGTTCTTCCGCTGGAGGAAGAGCGACTCGGTCTTGCCGTTGACGAAGCGGAAGACCTGTCACCGCGCCCAAAACCGACGCATCCCAGCCCATCCCAGCATCAGCCAACCCTGCTCAACGCGGCGAGGGGTGAAGGAGGAAGGCGGGGGAGGAGGGAGGGTCGGACCTTGGAGTCGAGGCGGACGTAGAGCTTGCCCTTGGAAGGGTAGATCTTGTAGCCGGAGAAGGAGCAGATCTCGACCTTCATCTGTGCGGTTCAGAAGCGGGTCGGCGGAAGGAGTGCACGGTGTGGGCGAGGCCGGGGGGTCGAAGAGAGCGAGAGCGAGAGGACGAAGAAATTGGGCGGGCGCGGCAGGGCGGGTCCGGGGAAGTGCCGGGGAGCAGGTCGGGGTGGAATATGCGATGAAGTGTGGATTTGTCGAAGGGGAGGTGAGCGGAGTCGGTGGGAAGAGGGGGGAACGAGGGGGGCCCGTCAGCGTGCTGTCCTGCAAATCCTCCATCCAAAGCCGCGCCCTCGCCATGCCCGACGTCTCCGACGCCGCCTCGGGCTCCTAAGTCCGCCCAAACCGCCGCCTGCCTGGCCTGCCCGTTCCATTCCCAGCGCCCCCAGCCCTCCAAAATGCAGCGTGAATGTAACAGAGTGCGTCCTCACCTTTGCGAGCCTGAAGATGGGGGTGAGGGCAAGAGAGTCAGCGCGCGCCGTCTTCGCGACAGAGCCAGTCTGACAGCCGCCTGATCCTTTCCTCCATCCGCTTCCGCCTGCGAAATCCAACCCTTTCTTCGCTTTGATCCTCCCAACAATTAACGAAGTAGCATTCTACAGCTGCAGACGCGCGTGCTCGAGGCGTTTCAGACGGTTGGACGGCGTGGACTTACCGTTCTTGATGTCGTCGAGGAGCGCGGCGCTGAGAGCTCAAGATCCCTTCTCCCTCGCCTCCTAGTCCCCTCCCAAAGTTAGATTCGCGAATCACACTTTTCCGCGGACTGGCTGGCTTCGCAGTTTGAGTTTATCACTTTTATGACTTTACTTTCTTCGCACACGCTCTTTTATACACCCTCGGAAGGGGCGATTTCCTACTTTGTTTTCCGCAGTGAACAGTCTTCATGTCGTAGTTTGGTCAAAACAGATCTAAGCGCGTCAGCGTGCCCTCACGAACTGTGTTGGGCCGGAGCACCAAATAAGGGCTTGTACCACAATGGTTAGTGCACGGTATGTTGGTTCGATTCCAGCCAAGTCTGGCATTTCCTTTTGGAAATGGCCGCTCCTTACAAAATGCGTCTCGACAAGTGCTAGTTAGCAACGCAAGCAAAACACCGCTTCCTATCCCATTGCATGCTGCGCAATGACGAAATCCAGAGTACTTCGACAGAAGTACTACAACGGAGAAAGTATTTTTCACATTCCGGCCCAGATGCCTCGCCCTGTGGTATCCCCCACGGGCCGAGCGACAATGACGCTGTGCCGCTTTCACTTCCCCGCCTCCCCTCCTCCAGCTCCATCTCGAATCTGTCCCACCGCATCCCTGGAAACTCCTCCAGAACCGCATCATCAGCGTGCAACACGTTCCTCACACCCACCCCCCGAGCTGCGGTACCTGTCGTCTGTTCCGCACATCCCACATCCCGCATGACCGCCGCCTCCTCAGTTCTGAAAGGAAGTTCTTGGAGCACGAACGCAGACGGTGGGTGTGACGCCAGTGCCGTTGTCGACTCCGTTTGAGAAAGATATAAGGAAGAGAGACACCACTCCATCTCCACATTTCCTCACAATCATCGCAACACTCGACCGCACCACCCTGCGAACCAGCAACGCTTACCGCACTCGAAATGTCCCCCATCACTTCCCAGCCCCAGCACCTCATCTTCCGCCGCAACGGGGACCACAACATCTCCATCGAGAAGTGCGCCTGGCTCTCTTCCCTCTTCGCTCCCCACCATCTCACACGTCTCACACCTTTACTGTGTTACAGCAGCGCCAACGGCCAAGTCCACTATTCCACCGAGCACAACCCAAAGGACTCCTACGTGGGCCGTCTTCTCATCTCCTGCCCTTTTCTTCGGCTGACCTGAATGGGCACTGGATGCAGAACCTGTTCAGCATCAACAAGGGCGGCCTCCCGTGGGGGCACCTCAACACTGGCTCGGAAAAGGAGACTGCGCGCTTGAGCCACAAGGACTCGAAGAAGCCGCACGTCGATATGCTCACATCTGGGTCGACTGCGTGGGTGGTTCCTCAGCTCCCCGAGTTTCGTCAGTTTTCTTAACTGCAAGTACCTGCGTAGAGGCCACCATGGATTCACGATCGGGAGGAAGGACTACTATTGGAAACATTCGGGTACGTGTCCCCCTCCGTCCTCCTCCTTTCTACGTCCTCCTAACGCCTGCGCCCCCATCTCAGCCCTGACCGACTGGGTTGTCCGTCTTTCTCCGCTCCTTCTCCATCCATGTTCTCTAACCACGCCCCAACCGCAGGCGGTCCGCCGCGGCCGCGTCATAGCAGTGTACCACCCGCCCAAACGGCGCCTCGCGGGGCTGAGCACCTCCGCGCCGGCGTCGCTCGACCTCCTCCAGGGCGCGCTCAAGCGCCCCGAGCTCGCGGACTACCTCGTCGCGGGGGCGCTCGCGATTGAGCAGAGGAAGGACTTGCATGGGTCGGGGTCGGTGAGTGCGGAGAGGGGGTTTGATGGTGTGGAGGAGATGGCTGATAGTGGGGGGGGAGAGGGGAGGGGGAGGCAGTGAGGGATGGTGCGGACAGCAGTGTGTGTTGCATCTATTGTTCAGTTGACTTCAGTGCATAGTGTTGATTCATTGTGCGTTTTACGCGAGCTTTTTCATGTCGTTTGCGGGAGGCTGTTGGTTGTGCGGTAAAACTCACGAGACCACTGCGTTCCCGGGACTTACGTTCGCTGTTACTGAGCGCCGCAACAGTTTACATGCAAATTGCCAGTGTGACTATATTTGCAAAAGGCTACAATGCGCCGAAGCTAGTAGGGCAGCGCAGAGCGGAGTGCACGTGCACCGCAAGAAGTGGGCGACATTCGAGTGTCGCCACACACAGCTGTTTCGCAGATAATCGTGAACTGGCGCCGTCCAACCCTGACTGACATGCTCAAATTTTATATACATCAAATTCTATTTGTTTGAGGAAGGAAGAGTTCGTGAAATGAACGGTAAATTTGTTCGTTTCGGCGCTGACTCCTCTGACCACCACCTCCCCCTCCTTTTTCAGGCATCATGTCCCGCCCCATTCCCCCCCACCGACCCGCTCGTTCTCATCCTGCCCTACCTCGCACCGCTTCTCGACCCCAACCCGCTCGCATCGCTCGCCTACGTCTCGTCCCCGCTCCGCACGCAACTATGCCAGACGCGCATCTTCGAGAACCGCGTCTGGTCGTTCCTCACGCAGGAGGTCCCCGTCATGGGCATCTACACCGCGCCCCACGCTCCGGGATTTCGGTTCTGGTCCCAGCATTGGCACTACTGCAGGGAGGAGAACCAGCCGCGCAACATACTGATCAGGGCCGAGCGGCCAGCGGGCACTGGGGACAGCACGAAGGTGGACAAGTTCGGGAGGACTGGACCGATCGTGAGTCATCTCCCGAATCAATCCAGAAATTCTTCTCATGCTGACTAGATTCGACCAATGAAAGACCTTCGAGAACCTCGTCTTTATGCACATCGTCGCCCAGCACGACTTCGACACCCCTGGGAACAAGGCTGCCGCCCGCCTCGGCGCGCCCGAGCTGCGCAAGGGCGTCGCGACGCACAACGTTGACGCGTCCATCCTCACTCCTGCGCACTGGGTCATCAGCTCCGAGAAGGCGTGCGGGTTCGTTCCCTCCGCTTTTTTTTATTTGTGGTGTTGCGTAGCCTGCCCGGGGGCCTTCTGCAGTGGTACAACGCCATCCTCGTCCGCCAGCCAACCGCGGAACACATCACGCCCGAGACGATCGGCATCCTCCAGCCGGCCGTCGGGAAAGACGAGCAGTTGTACGCGCTTTGCACGGTTCACGGGGAGAAAGGATTCTGCTTGTGGGAAGAGCGTCATGCGCAACTGGCACTGGCAGCTCTGCGATGGGTACGAGTACGAGGAAGAGGAGTTGGACACGGTGCGGCTCGTCTCTCGTCCAATTCCTCCGCATCCCTGAACCTGAACTTCTCCCCCTAGGTCGACCCGAAGGGCTGGCTGAAGGAGATGGGCGAGCCGTGCTTCTACCCTGAGAGCGGGACGGGCGGCTCGGCGTACGAGCGCATGCTGGACTGGCAAGAGTCCCTTCCGCGCCGTGAAAAACGTGCAAGCAATTACACGATTCTTAACCTCTCCGCGCGCGGAGGACGTCTTCGCCCGTCTGGTATCGACGAGGACGCGCTGGGCCCGCTGCCGGAGCCGGGGAGCGCCCGGTGGGGGAGCGACACACAGTGATAGCCTTGTTATGTGCTACTCCTTTGTACTCCCCAGACCGTGTATATATGAAATTAACCGAGCTTCTGACCCCACCCGACCACGGCGCGCGCAAGCGATCCGTCCTGATCCCAGATGCGACCATCACCTGCACACGGTCGCGGCATGCCCGAGTCTCAGTTGTGTCGAGTTGGGAACACCGTGCCTCGTACTTGCGGTCCTGCGCTCTTGGACCGTGCGCGCAACGTCCAGTTGCTAGTGTGCATGGGGGATGCGCCTTGCGCTCGTTCCGGAGCTCCTCTAGGGGGGCGGATCGGGGATGGGAGGAGAGGGGACTGGTCCCGGCTGGGGAGGATCGAGGACGGGGAAGGCGAAGGCGAAGGCGAGAGAACGCGGATGGGCGAGCTTGAGACGTGGCGGAGAGAATAGGACAGGATTATGGGTCTGATGACTTCTCTGTATTTTGCGCTTTCTGCTCTTGGATCGTTAGTGGGTGATGGCCGCATTTCTCGACACACAATGCGTCGAACCCATGTTTATGAGACCAAACACGTCCGTTACCTCGTGTGCTACTCGAGCTCGCCCATGAGCGCTCGATGGGTCAATGCCGGGTTGAGCAAAAGCAGTCTCGAGAAACCGCCCGCTCTCGACTTGTCCATACCCGGTCTTAGCTCACCGAGGATGTCGAAGGTGAAGAGAACTTTCGTGAATAACGGAAAAACAGCGCGACGGGGCACTGCCGGTCACCCCTGGCATCACCCCAAAGCATCACCCGTGTTGTTTACTGGATCTATCTATCCTTTCGACCAGTCCCATGCATTTTTAGTTTCAGGCATGCAGTTCGGGTGTTCTCCAAGGTACTTACGCGTCCTCCTCCGACTATTCGCACGCTCTAGCACGTTTTAGGCTGGCGGCTGCACCGTCGGTGCGCACGGCGTAGCCATTGCACTGCATCGTGCCCTCCCCTCCTAAGTGACGTCCGCATGTTTTAGAAACTTTTATGAGAAACATGTGGGCTGCCGAACACCCTGACTTCCCTTCCGGAACTCACCGCCTAATGCCAACGTGCACTGTGCGTGTATCTATGTCGGTTCCGAGGATACTTCAGCTGGTGAGGTCCAGCAGGATCATCATCTAACCGATAGTCAGTAGGTCCAAAAAATTTCAATGACAGGCTCGACAGCTTCCCCCCGCAACCGCTTTTCAGTTCGAGGTGAGCAGTGCTCTGGTAAGCCCAAGAACAACCCGGAGTCAACAAGAGGCCTGGAGGACGAGCATCGCGGCTCTTGAAGGCCCTTCTGTGGACAGCGTTCCGCAACTTGTGGGTCTGGAAGTTTCTCAGAAGATGTATATCAAGCATATGAAAAGCGTTGCATGTATCACAGCCGATGACCAACACCAGCACCTAGCAACCCGCAAGGGTCCCTTCCATCAAGATCCTGTACAGCACGATCCTCTCAAATGGCCGCCGCCTGCCGCCGCCAAGTCCCCTAGCGCCGAACGTCCAGGATGCCATTCAGTTTGATGGGCAGGTCGTCGATGCCCGGGATATCAGCGGCTGCAGCTCCCGCTCCCGCTCTCGCGTCCGCGCCCGCGGCCGCACCTCCGAAAAGCCCACCAGCACCCCCGCCGAGAATTCCTTTGAGGTTGATGGGCAGGGAGTGTTCAGCGGAGTTGTTCAGCTTGGCCGGTATGGTCCCCTGCGGGGCGGGAGCGGGGGTGGGGAGCGCGGCGGCGAACGTGGCGACGAGGATGAGCGAGAGAGCGAACATGGCTAGGTGGTTGAGGTAGGCTGGGGGTTTGAAAACTGGATGGAGGAAGGGACATGTCAGAGGGGCTGGAAGAGAGTATGAGAAATGGTTGATCAGAATACGCACGCTACGAAAATGCGGGCGTGAAAGCGCAGGACCGGCTGGGAAGTTGGAGTGGAGTGGATTGGGAAGACCGAGAGGACTGTCCGATTCGGACATGCAATATATCTTTCGCATTGGCTGTACAGCTAGTATAAATCACAACAGAGGACCTCGAAAAGAGGGAAAGGTGGTACATCGCGTTGTCGGGACTTCCAGACTGGGCAGTGCGTTGTGAGGATCTGCAGACCGTCGCCTGGGTAACGACAACGGCCCCTTCACGTAGCTTCATAGCAGCGGAGAATTGTGTGAAGTCTTCCAGAAATGGTCCTAATGATGCTAATTCTATCGGAATCCTGACCATGTCAAGCTCAACAAAGGATTAGGCATGCCCCCGCTCCTTCGGGTGCAACGGTGCACAACCGTGCGATGTCCGCTTTGTACCACTTTATGTAGTGGACAGTTTGGACCGTGCGTGTGTAAAATAATGCCCCAAGGCACTTCCATTCTGTCCGTGTCATACCGCACTCCATGCAAACGGCACAGATTAGGAAACCACCTGCAAACGCTCGATTGCGGCTCATGGTCAGGTCGTCTGTCGCACGCAGGCCAGCGAGTTGTGATATTGATTTCTGAAGATTGACTTCATAATTCAGGCCGCTCAGAGGAAACGGGCGGAGTAAAGCGAATCGGAATCAACAGATCTGCCCTCGCACTGGAACTGCCTGCTCAAAGAAGAACGCATTAGGCTCGCATCAGCCCATCGGGTTCGCCAGCTCAGAGCTTCCGTGTAGAAAAAGCAGTTTACTCAGAATTAAGTCATAGGGCAGGATGATACGTCAACGGCCGCTTGGACGATACCACGCTGACGAGAGTCTGGTGAGCGAGTGCTTGGACTTGTGGGACGCTCGAAGCAGTCGCTGTAACCGCGACCCTGTCGCCGCGGCCGCTGAACTGTGTATTCCCTTCGAGGTGAAAATGCATGGGCGAGCTGGCGAGCATGCCAACCAAGCGAGGCAATCAAGGGTGCTTGTGCATGAGCGACTGCATCGCGTCGGCCGCGGATGAAGGCGGTTGCATTGCATCGCACCCGAAGCCGCCATCCGCTCGCCACCCTCCCGGGCAGCACGCGGAAAGCCCAAGAAAAGGGGTCAAATAGATGTTCACTAAGCGTAGAACGGGTATGCAAGAGTAAGGGGGTAACGTAACACTAGTGCGAGGGGTTGGGCGTGCAAGGGTAAGGATAAGGGTAAGGAAGGCTTCAGTCAACGAAGCGGGAAGGCACAAGAAGGAGGAAGGTAACCTAGGAAGAGATAGGCCGCGGCACGAAGGACGAGAACGATGGGGAAGAGTACAAGCTGAAGGAAAGAGTAGAGAGGCCGCGCGCTCCGCGCTCAGAAGGGAATAATGAGACAGCGTTCGACAAACAAGACCGAGGTGGGGAAACCGAGAGATAGACAGACGCGTGCGGTACTAGAGTGCAGGAGGAGAAACGGCTAAAATGAGCTGGGGAAGTGGGAAATGTTCGAGAAAGCCTAGAAGAGAGAGGAAGAGAGGAGAGGAGGCAGAACGAGTTTCAGGCTGCGCGCATGCGCTGCGCGACGGTAAGCTGCCCGTTGACGGCGACGTTGCCGAGGTTGAGCACGATCTGCGCGAAGCGGAACGAGTTGGTCGTCTCGTCGTCGGGCGTCGCGGGGTCGTCGAGTGCCGCGGCGGACGCGGAGGCCGACGCGGAAGAGGAGGTCGAGGAGGACGTGCTGCTCCGCGTTGTGGAGGTGGTTGTGGAGGTGGTCGTGGTCGTACTGCGGGTTGAGTATGGGTGTTAGCAAATACGGGGATGAGAGGACGGAGAAAGGAACGCACGTGGTAGTGGGGCTCGTTGTGGTCGGCGGCGGCTGAGGAGGGAAAGAGCGCGCAATGAGCCTCGACTGTCGGTCTTGCGGAGAAGGATGGGATTGGGAAGACTTACCGTGTAGGTCGAGGTGGGTGTGGGAGTCGGCGTCGGCGTAGGCGTCGGCGTCGGCGTCTCGGACGTCGTAGGCTGCTGGACCTCGTCCGCCCAGACCCACTGCGCCTGGAGGACGCCCATGCCCTCGTCCGCAAAGTACGTGAACAAGCCCTGCAGCGCCCGCTTCCGATCAGCTTCACTTCATCCCCAGCAGTGCGTCCCGGGAAACGCCTCGACAAAGCACCTTGGAGAGGTCGAGCCCGCCGAAGGGACAGCCAGGGCAGCGGTCGGCGACGGTCGCCGTCGCTGTCTTGCCCTGATACGTGATGACGAGCTGGCGCCCGCAGTTGGGCCCCGGGTAGCCGCCGCCGAACTGGTCCGCCTACAACTCCACCTTCCAATCAGCCTCGTCTCCAGAAGTGCACCCCTCACGTTTCCCCTCACGTTGAGCGCGACAATGAAATCCCTCGCGACGTTGGTGCCGCCGCATGCGCCCAGACCGACGTCGTAGAACGTCATCTGCAGGTTCAGGCACCTCCTTTTCAGCACTGCCACAGGCTCTCCGTCCAGATGTGGAAGCATAACAACGCACCCTAGAGTCGAAGGCCCGCTTGGACATCTGCTGATGTCGGGCATGCCTGGAGCGGGTGGACACGCCATGGCCGTACCCGCCGCCGACGTCGAGTCGTGCGCGAGCGGCATCGGTGAGGAGAGCGAGGGCGGCGAGGGAGGCGGCGAAGAGGCGAGGAAAGGAGGTGAGCTGCATGCTGGGCTGGGTGCTTTTGATTTGGGCCGGTCTGAGCGTAGAGATCGAGTTGGAGCCAGCCGATGCGGGTGAGGAAGGAGGGGACAGGCGAAGGTCGTCGCCTAGCGAGAGTGAATGTTGTGCTGGTCTGCCAAGGAGTGTGGGAGGCTAGGACTGAGAACGAGTGTGGGTGGTGAGGATGCGAGGAAAAAAGAGAAAGAGGAGTCGGCGAGCAGAGCGGGTGTGAACAGCGAGGAAGCGGACGAAGGAGCGCAGCAGGGCAGGCTCATCAACGGACTGCGACACTCCAACAAACAACTTCCGCGACATACGCTCCTATACGCTCTTGTACGCCTTGTACGCCTCCCAAACTATTTTCTATTCAAAAATGTCGACTTTGGATATGAGTTTATGGCGGGCATGGGCGCATGCCCACCAGCGAGGCGCCTGTCGTCCTGTCGTTATGGTTTGCAAGGCCCAGGCCACGAGGCGGACGGTACGCGCAACGCATAAAGCGTAGCGCGTGCTTACATTAGTAATAATAGCCGCTACTACATGGCTCGCAACACTCCCATCCGCCGTTCACACCTGCAAATCCCTGTACTTTTCACAGCTTCACTCCGTAATCTACGCAGGAATTAAAAAGGTGCTTAATAATATTAATATTAATGGCGATGAGTGAAGCGGGAGTATCGAGCCGTCCGCAACGGTGCCGCCCTGACCCCTTGCGCGGCTTTCATGGCGCTTGCTCGCCGAAATGCTCCTCAAGTGTTCCTGTTTCGCGTCGTTGTCTCGTTCAGAACTTTTCAGAAGGCCCTGGTGACCTGCACCTAAAGATGTCAAACTTATTGGGCTCAGGAGAGGAATCGACGGCTGGACAGGTGATTTGCAAGACCTTTCAGGATTCTCACTCTGCGCGGTCTCACGCATTGCACAAGCATGAACTCGCTACTCAGATGTGAGTTCAGGCCTTTTGAACAGGTAACCGGTGCTTTTGAGTGCTTCACGTCGTGACACTCCGGCATCCGCGATGGGCAGCTCATGCATCCCGACTGCCTTGGTCCCACACACTGTAACTTTCTCGCTTTCTCATTGCTACTCTTTAGCCCCCACAGAGCGATTTTCAGGTGGAGAACAATTATCTGGCTGTACTGATGATATTGAGACCGAGAAGAAAGGCCCGGCTATGGCGAGAAGATCAAGGCAAGTCACGAGGAGGAATACTGCAAAATATTATTGAGCTTGAACTTCATCCCCATTAACGTATTAACATCCATAACAAGAAATGTTTTACGTAAAAGGACCAGTCAAAAGTGGAAAATTTCGCCGTAGCGATTTGCCAGGTAACAGCAGTCCATCCATCTGTCAGGGCAGCAGTCAAGTTGTCGACTGCCTGGTCGCTGAACACCGTTACCGATAAGAGCTTAATTAAAAAGGAATAAAATAGATTTGCCTTGAGCTCCATGAAATACTTCTGGGACAGTTACTAAAGCGAGAGGCAAGCTGAGGCAAAGGTACCCTTGGCTCGCACGACCGGATGTGGCAGTACATGAAAGGGCTTTGGCAAGGTCCCTAAGATTCCTCGCCAGAGCAATCTCTCTTTAACAAGAGGGTGAATGTACTTCCCTTGATTGCCACCGAGTTGCCCCCCAAGAGGCCGGAGGGAGCGGTCGCCAAAAGGACGCCGACAAGTCGCAGTGCACTAGCTGACATCGCGGGCTCGAGCTCAATCAAAGATGGGATTCAGGATTCGAAATCATTAGAAGATATCCTTTCTCGAGTTCCTGTAGATGCTGCCACCGGTCTAAGTGAACCAAACGAAGAAGACCGGGGGGTTGCGAGTAATCAAGCTGCCCACAGACGCCAGCGGCAGCTTGCTGAGAAGGACGCGGGACCCTTCCGAATTCACCATGACTGCTTGTTAAGTTTTACGAATATGAATATTTCTGGGTAAAAAGCATCGCAGTCAAGTGTTGCATTGAATGATGCAATCTTTCGCTGAACTCTATGCACGCTGCGCGATGGCAATGTAGCCAGCGCTATCCCCCTTCCACCAGCACCATCACCTTCCATCCTCCCATACCCCACATTGAGCCTTCCATCAACCCACCCAGCATGCCCCTCCTCCGCCCCCTCGCGCACACGCGTCCGCTCCTGCGCTCCCTGCCCCGCCCCCGCCTCTACGCGACCTCCTTGGCGCACCCGCTACTTATACCTCCCTCGCACCCTCTCCTCCGCGAGCCCGGCACGATCCCGCTCGACGCGTCATGGCACATGCCCAACAGCGACCGCAACGCGCGCGCCGAGTTCATGTCCAAACGCTTGCCGCGCGCCCGCTTCTGGGACTTGGACGAGATCGCCGAGCCGCACCCGCAGGGCTTGGTGGGGCACATGATCCCGAGCGCGGAGAGGTTCGCTAGGGCGGCTGGTGAGTCGGGGGTGTATTTGTGGATCTAAGTGGGGAAGGTTGGAGTGCTGACCTGAGGACACGCTTGGTGGGATGAGGGTAGGCGAGCTGGGGATTAAGCCGGAAAGCAACGTTGTCATCTACGACACCCTCGGCCTCTTCTCCGCCCCCCGAGCGCTCTTCACCTTCAAGGCGATGGGGCACGAGCGCGTGAGCGTGCTGGACGGCGGGCTGCCGCGGTGGGAGAAGGAAGGGAACGAGGTGGAGACTGGCGATGCTACCAAGGTGGAGACTGGCGATGCTACCAAGCCTTCCGTGCGTCTTCCAGCCTTCCTTTTCCACGCTTCCGACCTCCTGCTCAACACGAGTCCATCCACGAATATCAAGACCGAAAAATACCCCACCCCGACCTTCGACCCCTCCACCACCCTCTCGCACGACCAAATCCTGGCCATCCTCATCTCCGCCACGCCCGCCGCGCTCATCCTCGACGCGCGCTCCGCAGAGCGCTTCCACGGCACCGCCCCCGAGCCACGCGCGGGCCTGCCCTCGGGCCACATCCCGGGGGCGCACTCGCTCCCCTTCGCCAAGCTCATCGACCCCGAGACCAAGACGCTTCGCCCGCCTGAGCAGCTCGAGCGCGAGCTCCGCGACGCCCTCGGCGAGGAGCGCTGGAACGACGTCAAGAAGGGGAACCTGCCCGTTGTGAACAGCTGCGGGAGCGGCATGACTGCCGCGGTCAACTGGTTGGCGCTCCAGCTGCTCGGTGTCAAGAGCGGGATCTACGATGAGGTGCATTTTGAACTTTCGCTTGGTTTTCGTCGACGCGGAATCGCTAACGGCGAGTGCGAACAGAGCTGGACCGGCTATGCTTCCCGCGAGAATGCGCCCGTCGTGAAGACGCAGGTCCCCCCGCACTGAATGCCAACGTGGAACGAGGCGGACTTGCTCTGTTCCCCTCACCGCACGTTACCCTCTTCTTCATGAATACACATTCAGCTTTGAGTTGGCGGGCCTGGCAGAAGAGTTGCGCCGTGTGGTCGTTGACAAGATTGATGATGCCTCGGTAGCCTGCTGTTCTCTTGCGAGCCTGCTTGTTCTTCCCCCCTGCGCAGCAGTTGTACTTCGGCGGCGCTCAGAAATTTATGATCGCGAGGAGGTATTAGGTTTGCTCGCAGAAGAGTAATTTAGTCTTCGACCGTCGATGTGCCAGCCAACAATGTTGTAGGAAGTGTGCCGAACTGCAGAAGTTTCATCCGAGCGCGCTTTGAGGACATGGGTACGGCTATTTGGCTGACAACTTGGATTAGGATGGCAACGCAAGGTTTGCAAAGGCTTTTCCAAGCATGTCCTTCACTGTCCAAGAAACGGAACCTGACGGACTGCAGTGCACTCGACGCTCGACGCTCGCAAACATACGGCACCTCTACACTGCTTTTCTCTTGCTCGCTTTCGTTATTCAGAGCTTACCGTTGATTGTTGTGGTTTGTGAATGACCTTGGGACTCATATCTGTTGCGTAAAGGCCATAGGACCGCCCGGTGGAAGGGAGAGAAACGGACAACAGTTGTGCTCCATGGTGGAGGCCGAGCTCACCGGCCGATTGCAAAACATTGCCCCTCAGCTATAGTCGGGCTCAAATAGGCGAGTTTATCAACTTCATAAAAGGGGAACGGTGGCTTCGCACCGCAGGCTGCGGTCGGCGCTATAGGGGTGCTCGAGGCTCGCGCGTGCGCAGGGCGTATTTCGGAAGCATTTGGCACGACGCGGTGTTGCCTGTTGGGCAGGCTTTAGGGACTCTACCTTCTAACTGTTCTACCCACCCAAAAATCTACAGTCTTGGGGCCAGTTCCCTGATCGCTTTCCCGCAAACTACCAAGGTCGATCATGAACGCTACCGCGACTTCCATCTCTGCCGACCTCCCCTCGGTTTCCCTCAGCCTCGATCTCAATGCCACCCTCACCAACTCCAGGGGTATTTCGTGATCGACCCTATTTGTTTCCTAGGATACGCAGCTTCCTTAAGCTGGAACGCCATCGCGTACCTCGGGCCGTTCCTCCTGCGCCTTCTGGCATTGGTCGCCGTGCTCGGGGCTGCCATGGGTCCCGTGGAATGGGTATTCCGGAAGGGATCTATTCTGGTAAGTTGGGCAAGTGATTTACGTTGGTCTTTCCCCCTGAGTTAACCGAGCTTCACAGAAGCAAAAGTTGGATGCAGGAAGCAAAGGGAGAAACCGCCATTTTTGTTCAGCATGGTTGACGGTGCGCAGAGTTATGGGAGTATCTTTGACGCTTTGGAGCCTAAATGATCCGCTGATATAGTTCCCTCATTGTCAGAATGCATCTTCGCAGGCGTGCACCTACTCATCTTCGCCATCCTCGGCCTCGGCACGGCGAGCGGACTCCTCACGGTTCATTCGGAGTTCGGACGGTTACTCATGCTTGCGTTGGTGGCTCCCTTGATTAGTGCATACTGTAAGTTCCGGACAACCAAAAACGTTCCCTCTTTTGCATGGACTGAATGGTCAATTCCTTGCTGTAGCCTACCGCCTTTTGATATGGGATAACGAGAACTATGACTGGGGCAGCGACATGGGCAGCGACAAATTCCTCGACTTTGCCTTAAGCTTTGTGAGTTCGGGTCTTTTCCTGAGTAGTACATCATCAAAGAATGGCCTGACCTGGTGTACTTCTACCAGCTCGTATGGCCGACATTGTTCATGGTCTCCTACGGCTATTTGGCTGGGGGCATTTGGCCTGTGCCTGTACTCATGCTTTCATGGTACCCCTGCAAAATAAGGAACAGGAACAGCTCTTGACATGGCTATCTTTTGTCATCAAGGACGATGCACGCCAGTTCTATGGGATTCACATACGCGGCCGCAGTATTCAGTCCGCCGCTTGCCTGGCTGGCTGAGCACCCTGCGATTCTGACCCATTGCTCTGCCTTTGCTTACAGTCAAGGCTTCACCTTTTTTGAGTCCCCTCCAGGGCCACCTCGTTAGGATTGTGCTCTTCTGCTCGTCCCGGGTGACCTTTGCGGTCCATATGCTGTTCGATTGCGAGCTGTTCTTGTCCATGGCCGGCATCAGCGGCGAGAGGCCCAAACTGCCGCGGACGTGAGTGGTATGTTCACGGACGGGGTGGTACGATTTGGGCTCCATTTCCTTGCTATTTTGACTGGCAGGCACTGTGAGTAATCTCAACTTGATCACACTTCCCGCATGCATGGTCGCCCGATCGGCTGACGAAGGGGAGCAGGATGACGATGGTAGGTTTGAAAGAACTCTCCGACTAGTATGTTCTTTCTCTGCACTACTCTAACAAAAACCTAGGACAGCCGACTGACTGCACGTTGATGCTTCGCAATCACAGCGCCTGCAACAATGCCAAGGAAGTGGGCGACACGTCGACGCAAGCCGCGAGGGATCTCGAGATGGGCTTGGTCAAGCCATCTTGAGCCATGCTTGTATAGTTACAGAAGTGCATTGCATATATTCTCTCTGTCTGGGAGCTATACATGTCATGGTTCTAGATGATTGGCGATGCATCCAGAATGAGGATCTGCACTGACTGTCAGAGTCAGCGACGAAATGCTCGCTTGCAGTGGATGGTGGACCTTTTAATGATGCACTAAGACTCGAGTACTTCAGTATATTTATCTTTCAGGTATTTCTAACCCTTTGTCTTACTTGAACTAAACCTGATATGCGCTCTCATGTTGACAAGCCTACACCGTGAATGTGCTCCTCTGTTTCCAATGTGCTTCGCCGTTCCCAGTCAGGCAGAGAATACGATATATCCTTGGAACTTCTGCTCAGAGCATCATACCTTTTCGTATCCTCGAACTCACGGCGGCCGTTCTCTCTCCATCGAAGGCGAACTTGCTTCGTTTCCTTGGCGCCGGTCGGTCCTCAAGGCCTTGCAATCTGCCGTAAGTCGAGTATTGTTCATGACGAAGTCGGGCAAGAGGTCGCTGATGGGGATGGAGAAGGAGGCCGGCCATGGTTTCGTAGAACAAACGTCAAAAGAAAAAAGACGTAAAGCAATGATCATAACGCTTCAATACTCATACAGTCACACGCGAACGACGAACAACTACCAGATCAGGTCTCCGTCCCCGACAGCACAACAAGCCACTACAACTCGATTAGCATTGCCTCCTGTGGCTGCGCGTGCGTATGCGCGTGATGCCCGTACGGCGGCGAGGGCAGCGACGCCGGGACGGATGGCAGCGAGGGCACGGAGGGCAGGTTTGCCAGCGCGCTGTACTGTTGCTGCTGCGGGTGGTACTGCTGCTGCTGCTGCTGCTGCTGGGGTTGCGAGTGCGCGACTGGATGGCTCAGCGCGCGCTGCAGCGTCGGCTGCGTCTGCGGCTGCGGCGGGGCCTGGCGGGGCGGGGACGGAGATGCAGCGGGGGGTGCGGGAGGTGCGATGGACACGGGTGCGGTGCTTTGGAGCATCTGGGGCTCGGGTGCGACGGGCGGGGAATGGACGGGTGCGGTGGACATGGATGGGTAGACGGAAGAAGGGTGCTCGGGCGTGGGCGCAGGGTAGGGGTGCCAGGACGGCGCGGCGGGGGCGGAGGTGGCTCCGACGGCAGAAGGGGCCGCGGGCGCGGGTGCCCATTGCTGCTGCGGCACTGGCGCGTACGAGTACGGCGCGTATGGCTGCTCGGACGCAGTGGCGACGGAGGGAGCTGCGTGGAGGGAGGGGTAGATGCCCGGCGCGGGGGGTGCAGGTGCCGGAGATGCGACGGTCGGATGGGACGCGTACACTGGCTCGGGTGGCGCGGCGTACGGCTGTGGCTGGACGTACGCGGCTGCCGCGTTTCGTCGGCCCTCGATCTGGCCCTCCAGGAGCCGGTTGTAGAGCCGGACAGCCTCGGAAAGCTTAGCATGCATGTCCGACAGCGTTTCTGCGCGGGTACCCAATCCAGGTCAGCCCGGTACGCACAAGCAGGAGAGCGGATTAACAGGCAACATACGCTCTTTTCGAGCTGCGTCGTCAACGCTCTGTACCAACTTCGGTTGCAGGCCCCGCGCCTGGTCGTATAGCGGTGCGGCGTGCTGCGGAAATACGGCGCCCTGCGCCTGCGCCTGCTCGACGGTCTGCGCGAAGGATAAGATCGTGTCTGTCTCTCGAATATCGAGATCGAAGGAAGGAAGTGGCTGGAAGACGCTTGTGTCAGCAATGCGCCTCAGCACGATGGGAAGCGCTGCATAGGGCAACGCACCGGTGGCACCGGAGTCGCCGACGGTCCCGCTGCTGTAGACGCCGACCTGTACGGGTCATAAGGCGTATACGGCGTATAACCGTTGTATGCCTGCCGCGGCAGCTCGTCCTCGGGAACCGCAGCGGGCGCGCTCGGCTTGGGCGCGTTCATCTCCCTGATGCTCGCCTCGATCGCCGCGCGCAAGTCCGGGTCGTCCTCGTCCTCCGTCCCGAGCTTCCCGTCCGGCACCTCCCGCCGCCCCGAGGCGATGGGCGGCTCGCTCGGCGCCGCGGCCGCCGCGCGCTCGTGCGCCGCCGACTCGGCCAGGGAGAGCGCGATCGCCCGCGCTAGATCGGGGTCCATGTCGTCCGCGCCGGTTTTGCGTGTTGATATCGACGTGGAGCGGGTGTGGACGTGGGCTGAGGCGGGCGGCCGCGAGGGGGCGATGGTCGTGGATGATCTGCCGGCGAGCCGTGCGGTCCCAGTTCAACACATGCCCTCGACATGCCAATGACCCACCTGGGAGAAGCGGAGACTCACCGCTTGAGCCCAGCACCACCACCGCGCGTAAGCTTGGCGTGGCAGCCCTCGCAGACGCGCACGGCCTGCGTGATGCCGAAGTGCGGGAGAGGGATGAACTTGTTACAGCAGACGGCGTCAAAGATTTTGCCGCAGTTGCGGCAGTGGTGCTTGCGGTTGAAGGTCGAGAAGGGCGTCCGGCACCGCTGGCACGACTCGCTGTCGGTCCACTCGGGGGCCTGCGGTTGCCGCGGCAGCAGCGAGAGGTCAATCGACTCGACGCAAGTATTATAGGCATAAGGACGCACGGTCGTGGTCTCCACCATCGCTGCTGTTGCCGTAGAGGACTTTGGAGGGAAAGGTTGGCCTGCGCAGATGATGTTGAGTAGCGGAACGAGCGCAGCTAGGGGCCCGCAGCGGCGCACCTGAGGCTTTCAGCTCCCGATAGATGGTGACAGTGTACGAGAGCTTGGAATTGCTCTCGAACGCGATCGCCCAGTTTTGAAGAAGGAGGAGGCTCTTGGCCTTGACTTCGTGGTTGACGCCCTGCACGGTCCGCACATCGCCCCTTCAGCTTCCCCGACCCGTCCACCGGCATGATGTGAGCAACGCACCGGCTTCTTGACGACATCCGCATATGCGTCCATGAACTCCTTGGATGCCACCTCGACGAGAAGGTGCTCTCCGCCGTTCTTGACACAGACGTCGGCGAGCTGCCCGGAGCCCCTTCATCAGTCGCTTGACACAGAATGCAGGACGGGGATGGGGGTGGACATACGCCGAGGGCGAGAAGGACCACGTTTGGGTTGGTGTGGAGTAGCCTCCGCTTGATGCTGCGCATGGCATCCTTGGGGGGGACGGCCTTTGAGCGGATCTGGTCGCAGATCTCGAGCGAGAGGGCGATGTCCTCCTGGCCCTTTGGGATGAGCTCAGAGGTCGCCTTGTCTGCGGATAGGTGCAGGATCCCGGTCAGAGCTGGGGTAGAGCGGTAGTGCTCTGGAGATAGTGCGCACCGACAGCCTCGTCGAATTGGCTCGCGGGCGTGGTCCAGAGCCAGCCGGACATGGTCGACGGTGGTGGCGCGGAGGAGAGCGGAGTGCGGGTGTGGGTGTGTCAGGGGAAAGGGACTCTGGAGTGCGCTGACTGTGTGGGCGGATGAATATGCCTGAGGATCAGAATGTGTGATGATGCGGAATCTGGGATTTATATCAAGTCTGGAGACGCGCTTGGGCTGTGGTCGTCGTCGTTGGACCTCAAGGAGATGCCAGTCAGGCGGCGGCAATGGGCCGCGTGCTCCCCCGCCCGGTGTCGTTGCCAAAGAAATTGACTTGATAACGACCAGCCGGCCCGCCTGCTCAGCCGCACAGTTACAAATGGATTCCGGTGCAGTTAATACGAATTTTTATTGGACATATCTCCAAAATATACCGACTCATCTAGGGATATGCTCCTTGCACTGAGACCGTCACAGTCACAGGGAAAGATGATGTGCCGATCTCGCAGAGCCTCGCGACCTCGACGCGTCTTCTCTTCTGCCTTTCACCGCCATGTCCAATCTCGACACAGACATGACTACATCTTACCTCTCCCAGGATCAAGCTCGAGCGCTGTTTGAATCGGGCTCGTTTGTCTTGGTCCAGGGCTTGCCGGAGGGGGCAGAGTTTGGCATCGACGGGCAGTGCGTCTTCTTTCGCCTTCTCTCCGACCTCCATCGCATATGCTCAATAAAAGATCAGAGCTTGGACAGTCAGAAAGCTTGAGGGACTCAAGTTCGTGCCCCCGGGTCTACACCTCATCGTCCACTCCCCACCCGACGCCCTCGCCAAGTCCGCGCACTTCATCTTCCTCGCGCCCCAACAAACGCTCTCTCTCACGTACGACCCCTCCTCCGAGTCCGTCACGCTCAACCCCTCGCCCCTCGCCATCTCCTCCGACCACCTCAGGGCGCTCGACGCCCATCTCGCGCCCTACCCGCTCGAGCACGCCGAGCAATGGCACGCCATGACCGCCCATCTGACCGAGGAGACGGTCCGCCGCGTTGTCGGCGAGGACGGCGCGGTGGATAGTCTGATGCAGGCTGAGGCGGAATCGGAGGGGGAGGCGAAGGAGGGAGCGGGAGCCGAGAAAACGCTGAAGTTGTCGAGGGTCGAGCTCAAGAGGAGCTGGAGAGATGGCGCGGTGGGCGAGGAGGTAACGCTGTTCTCAAAGGACAAGTCTTGGGCCTTCTGGGACGTCGTGGATAAACAGCTAGGAGGTGGTGCGTGTTTTCCTTCCTTCCCGCTTTATGACCCGCTCACGAAGCGCCTCCTCTCGGCAGAACCCCTCGCCCTCCTCGCGCACCTCGAGCTCTCCTTCCTCCTATCCAAAATCCTCCACAACCCCTCCGCGCTCCTGCACTTCGAGTCGCTCCTCACCCTCCTGGCGCGCTCGCACCTCCTCTTCTCGCCCCCCTCCGCCCCGTCCCTCCCCCTCCCGGCACCCACGCCCGAACGCCAAGAGACCCTGCAGAACCTCTACCTCGCCCTCCTCCACACGCTCTCCACCCAGCTCACTTTCCTCCGCCCAGACTTCTTCGCCGTCGATCTCCCCGGGCAAGAGCGCGTGTGGCTCACGGAGCTCGAGAACCTGCGCGTCGGTCTCCGCCTCAGGATGGACTGGAGCCGCGCGGAGGAGATTAGGGAAGGGTGGGAAAAGCTCAGGAAGGTGGGCGAGCGGTTCGGGTGGAGCTTGGACGGGTGGGACACCCCCACAGCGGAGGAAGAAGACGATGGGGATATGGAAGAGGAGGACGAGGAGGACAGGCCGGTCGTCGTCGAATTGGACTGACCGAAGACGCTCCGTTCCATCGCACTGCGGCAGGTCGTCTTTCTCGCTGTCGTACTTCTTCAGTGCTCACGTTTTTCCGGTCTTTCGATCGTTCGCAGTCTTCGGATTATGCCCAAACGCGGCGCCGACCCGATCAACTGCCGCTGCGTCACCTTCACCTCTTTCGCCCCCAAGTCCGCGGTAACGCCGTTACTTGCGCCGCAGTTTTTCTTTAAAATTGGTTTATCGAACACCTGGCTGTTTTATTCGGATCCGTTGGCGCGGCCCACTCACCGCGTGCAGCGGCAGTGCTTTTTCGACTCGAGCTTGCTGGAACTGATGTCGACGGACTGACTCAACGAACTGACCTCAAAGCTACCATATATTTCGTATCGATATTTGCCTCATATTCAAATGTGAACTGATCAAACATACGTCTTAAGTCCGCCGACCAGCCCACCACGACTCAGTCGAATCCATGGCTCCAGTCCGACCCCTCTCGAACCAGACCGGGCCCTCCAACTCAACACACCTCCTGTCGCCTTGGTCCGCCGCTCATTTGACCCCTGTTCTCCTTTCACATACATACCTTCCTTCGCGGCTGAGCGCTCCTTGCTCATTCCCCCTCGTGTTCTCGTCCTTCCTCCTCTCACTTTTCGCGCTCCTCGTCCTCTCGCCTTCTCATCGCTCGCGCAGGTCGCACTATTCCGCTGGTCAACAATTAAACTCCTTCTTTGCGCACACATCACGCTCGTACGTCCTCGTCCACGTCTTTCCGGTTCTCGGGGTTCGTCGCTGACGCCCTCTCCCCCGCCCCACCAGTCTGCACCCACTCCTCTCCTCTCGCTCAGCAACCGCACACGATGCGCTCCCCCTACCTCCTCACCCTCCTCGTCCTCGCCGCCCTCCCCGCTCCACCGATCTCCGCCGTGCCAGTCCCTCTCCTGGACGGTCTCGCCGGCGCCGGCGGCGGCGGTCTCCTCGGCGGCCTGGGCGGAGGGAACAGCGGCGGCGGACTCTTCGGATTGGGCGGGCTGGTCTCGGGCGTCCCCCTCGTCGGCCCCCTCCTCGTCGGCCCACAAGGCATCCTCTCCGGCTTGCCCGTCGTCGGGGGCCTCGTCGGTAACGGGGGCGGCGGCGGCGGCGTCGGCCTGCTCGGAGGGCTCGGGCAGACCGTCCAGGGACTGACGAACACGGTCGGTGGAGTGGTCGATTCGGCGTCGGATACGGCGGGGGGCGTCTTGGACGGGGTCTCGTCGGGCTTGCCGGACCTCAACGTTGGGCTGCAGAAGTAGCTGCGTGCGTACTTGGCTTTCATCCCGCTAGTACTCCTGAATTAGGTTGACGTTGGATGGGTTCCATGCAGATTCGGCTCCGCGGTGATCTTCCTGAGAGTTGTTGGGGGTTGTCGATGTCTTGATGTGTTGCACCATTTCATGTTGGCCTGGCGTCTTTCTTCCGCTGAGCGACTTTATTGTCCACGGGTTGTCGGCGATGTGTGTTAGAAATTCTCGAAGGTGCTATGCTCCTGAACCGGAAGACTTCAACTTTTCCTCGTCTCCGTACCTATAAGGTGCTGGCGAAGCAGTCGTACTATCACGGTCCATCATGTTGAAAGCGGCGCTGTGCTGGCCTGCACGCTCCGACCTCCCCATCCCTATGCAGGCTGAATCACGCTATCGCACTACGCTACTTGATCATTCATCTCATCCATTGTTCACTTCTGCAAGTATCCACCTAGTACGCCCCGCCGCGATGAACCTTGGTGCGGTCCGCTTCGCCCGTGGGACGCGGCGGCATGTGCGGCTTGGTGGCGGGCAGGTCGATGTCGTGGGACTTTATCGTTGGTGATGCCCTCAGTAAAGCTCACTCGAATACATGTAAATGCGGCAATACGTACCTGCTCCTCGATCCGCTCATCGTTGGGGTCGTACTCATACCGCGGCCGCTGTGCGTGCATGCCTACGCGCTCGTCGTCGGTGTAACGCCCTGGATATCGCACACGGCCAGCGTCACACCATTCGGCACAATGCTCCGATAACACTCAGTTTGCACTTACCGACAGTGCGACCGAGTTCCGGCTCCCTCGGCTGCCTAACCGGCTCCGCGTAGTTCTCCCCCTTCACGCCCGCCTGCAGGTTGTTGAGGCGGAAATCGGAAGGCAGAACGTGCTGGGTGTCGGGCGCGTCCGCGGCGTAGTTGTACGCCTTCTGGTTGGGTGCCTGGCCCTTGAGCGTCGAGCTCGGGTTGCCCGGGTCAGAGAGGTCGGGGCGAGGGCCGGGAGGATTCTTGAAAGATTGGCTGTCGGCGGGGCGAGGCATGGCGATCGCTGGTGGTTGGGCGTGTGGTGGTAAAGATGTGGTGTGCAGGTCAAAGAAGGATGTTCGTGAGGAGAGGACGACCAGGTTTGGGTTTCTGAGGGTCTTAATATGAAGGGCGTTCGAAAGTCAGTGACTTCATGCAGGCTTCATCCGTATCGCCTCGCTGCTCGACGCCATGCCAACTTCTCACCCCTCAGTCCTCATTCACTGGGCTGGAGGGAGTCCACCTGTGATGCATCTGTCCACCTTTTTCCATGAACGGACGCATCGTCGGAGATGATGGCAATTCGCACGCAAGCAGCATGGCACACGATGGACAATGGCCAGCCTGGCAGAAGGTTCATACTTGGTGCCCGCTGCAACTGTACACGCTCTCTCGCCTCAGTTGGTTTGTTGTACACTCGTACCCAGACGGCCTCGCGTCTGAATGACACGAAAGTGGAAATCCAATAAGTCGTTTGCGGTGCGCACCTGTCAGTGTCAGATGGTTATCTCCCTGTCTCTTCTGACATGAGTCACGGTCTGGGTACGAGTCTATTCGTTGCAGCTTGAGATGTACACGAATAAGTACGTGCATGGTACTATCAATCTCATTATTATATTCAAGCCAATTTGCGCAACAGCTGCGTATTATCATCAAGAGACGAAGCACAGCTAGGTCGCAGCAACGATGAGAGGCGCATCGCGACGTAACCCTGAAAAAAGCAATTTATGAGGACGCGTCGTGTCGCGACCGCGCGAGTCGAGCACGGGGAACAAAGGGGAACGGCCCGCTCTCACGACGCTCAGGGGGCACAGCAGCACGCCAGTACTGCGCTTGTTCCCCACCCTTCATCCTCCCCATTGTCCACACTGACAACAGCAGCATCACCGCGAGCACTAGATTCAGCAACGGCACACGGGTGGCCGTCTTCACGCAATCATGTCGGTGCGCAACTCGCGCCGCATGTCGCTCGCCGACATTCAGTCGGGCGAGGGCGATCCCATTCTCGAGGGCTTGTACGTGCACAGGCCCTTCTCTCCAAGCGGGGAACTATAGTTGGATTGTAGCGGTGCTGATGGGATAACGGCGGTGGTTCAGCTTGCTCAAGAAGCGCCAGAAGCGTATGCAAGGTGCGTGTCTGCCACCGTCCTCTCTCCAGCTCGCACCGTCACCATCTCACTGTCTTACCACAGGCTACGCTCGCCGCTACTTCAAGCTGTTTGTATGCCTCTACATCTTCTTCTAATCCCATCTAATTGCTCACCGGTGTGCTCCCCTCATCAGCCTTCAGGCGTCGTCTACTACAGCATTTCCCGTGACTCGGCCCCACGCGACCACGTCTCGCTCCGCAGCTCGGCATGGCTTTCGGATGAGAAGCACCGCTCGGCGACACTCGACGGCGGTACATCAACCTGGCACGTTCGGTTCAGCTCTCGCGAAGAGTACGACGTGTGGACGAGCGCGTTCGGCCAGTTCAGCAAACCCGGCAGCCGAGCTCCCGTGCGGCCAAACGCATCCGAAAGCGGCGAAATCGCGCGGACGAGGGAGCATCTGGAGGAGGCCGAAAAGGTGTGCACGTTCTCACCTTGATGTTCCATCATACAAGTGACCTCGAACCCGCATCCGGCCAACAGCTCGTGGACCAACTGGCGGCCGACCTCGCTGTACTTCGGTCGGGCACGCCGTCCGCCACCAGTCGTTCTCGCCGCCCAAGCAGCGCGAAGTCACGCAAAGAGCCCAACGCTGCTCCGGCTCCGAGCATCTTCAACATATTCACCGGCAAGAGCAAGTGTGCGTCTTCCTACACTGTCTTCTGTCCCGAGCACCTGCTTAACCTGCAATAGCAAACACAGCGCCCAAAAGCATCCCTAACACGGCCGAGCCCGAGCAAGTCTCTCCGACTGAATCTTACTTCCCGGGAGGCAGCACGTTCTCCCGCCCGGACGAGACTATCCTCGACCGGCTGTCGTCCACGCTCGACGCCTTGCGCCAGGAGCACGCGTACCTCGACGTCATCCTCGCCCAGCGTCAGCGTCCGCAGTCCCCAGACGCGCGTCCCTCTCCCACCAGCCGACCCTTGTCGTGGGTCAGCACCAGCAGCCCTTACACGACGGGGACGGCGTCGCGAGCCAGCTCGCAGTACGAGTTCTTCGACGCGGCCTCCTCGTTCGGAGAGGAATACGCGCTTTCGGACGACGAGGAGGGCGAGGAGGAGAAAGGTCTGGGCGCGGTGATCGAGGACGACGGATACGACTCGGACCGGACCGCAGACGCCCGCGCAGCTCAAAGTCGCGATGCTGCGGACGCCCCAGCAGCACATCCCCCAGTTACTCGTCGGCGTCAGCTCCCAGCCCCCATCTCTGGCGACGTGGGTCGCTCTGTTTCGTGTACTGCGATCACCGCGAGAGAAGACTGACCATTTTCCTTGGTCAGGACGTCGGCATCCTTGGCGTGCTGAAGAAGAATGTCGGGAAGGACTTGGTGAGTCGGACAAAGATGAATCCACGGAGTCTTTGAGCTTACCATCGTGACGTACCCGTAGACCACCATCTCGTTCCCAGTACGCGTTCCGGTTTAGGGCTTGTCCTTCGGTTTTTCGACCTCTGACCCCCTACCCCCTACAGGTCTCTTTCAACGAGCCTTTGTCGCTGCTGCAGAAGTGCGAGACCATGCGAACAGGTGCACGGCGGCCATAACTGATCTGCACTGTCCGCAGGGTGGCGGAAGATTTGGAGTATTCGGAGCTCATCGACAAGGCTATCAACGCCAGGGATTCGATCGAGCGCATGTGCTACATTGCGGCGCTATGTACATCATCGTACAGGTAAATACGACCGTTCGCTTCATTTCAGAAACCTTGCTGAAGCAACGTCCATTTTCACAGCTGCACGCAGTTCCGCACGACTCGCAAGCCATTGTACGACGCGTTCCGTTACTTCTGCCGTCCGCGCTGACCGAGTAACGTCCGTGAAAGCAACCCCTTGCTCGGCGAAACCTACGAGTTCATTGGCAACGACTTCTCGTTCCTCGCCGAGAAAGTCGTTCATCAACCCCCGCTGGTCGCTGCGGCCGCACATGGGAAGGGCTGGGTCTTCTCCAGTACTTCGGGTGTCAAGCAGAAGTGAGTGCGCCCGCTTTTCAACGTCCGATCGCCAGCTTATGGGATCTGTGAAGGTTCTGGGGGAAGAGCATGGTGCGCGGAGTCTACCAGCTGAGCTGCACGACGGAACCCTGACTCGGCAATGCAGGAAATCATGCCCGTCGGGACATCACGTCTCACCCTGACTTCGACGGGAGATGTCTTCACTTGGTGCGTGTCTGCGGCGTGCTCCCGCCTAGATCGGTCATCTTACACGACATCGTCCAGGCATAAGCCGTCTTCTTTCATCCGCAATCTCGTGCTCGCCACGCCGTATCTGGAGGTGCGCATATCTGAAGTCGTCATGTTGCACAGCGTGCTCACAGGGAAAGTGGAAACCCTAGCACACCGGCGATCTCGAGATAACGAACGAGACGACCGGCGAGCGCTGTGTGATCACGTTCAAAGAAGGTGAGCAGTCCATCCTTGCAGGCGGATTATTTACTAACCGGTGAGTCGCATCCTCAGGCACGTTCTGGGGAGGTCCTTCGTCCAGAGCGCACGTATCGGGAATAGTATTCGACGTGTCCGGCCGGAAGGTTGCTCAACTGGCCGGCAAGTGGAACTCGCATCTCGCACGTCAGCTTGACGGCGACACCTACCAGCAACTCTGGGAGGTCGGAGATCAGTTCCCCCCAGACGCTCCGGAGCACTATGGATTCAGCCACTTTGCAGTCGGCTTGAACGTACGATGCTTTTCGCGATTCTTCCACCAGAACGCGTCTGACAGCCTGGTACTTGCAGGAGATCACGGAGGACATCCGACCCTATCTTCCGCCGACCGATACCCGCTTCCGTCCTGACCAAGGCGCGCTCGAAGAGGGCGACATCGCGCACGCGGACGAGGTCAAGATCCAGCTCGAGGAGGCGCAGCGGACACGCCGCAAAGAGCGGGAGGCGCGTGGGGAGACGTACACGCCGCGCTGGTTCAAGCCGAGCAGCTCCGGCCCGGGCCAACAGGAGTGGGAGGTGCAGTGGACGGACTACTGGGACACGCGGGCCCGGAGGGGCTGGGATGAGGGGAATTTGTGGTGATGCGTGCCCGCGATGGGGGAAGGGGAGCTTCCGGTGATGCGAGAAGAGAGACCTGTGGTGCTGACTGCAAATGCTGCATACTCCTTATATCACTTATCAATGATTAATCGACTCAATACTACATCTCCTTTATACCTTTCCATAGCGTTATGTCACGCCTGCGGTGAACATGTCGGAAATGGGCTAAAGCTCGTCTAAATATGGCGAAAGGCGACTTTTTCGGAGGATCAGATGATTGCTGAAGACTAATGTTTTGTGATTCCTGCAATTGCGAGTCAGTGTAATACCATGGTGGGTGTTGAGGCAAAGAACGAGCGCAAGTTTGCAGTTCGATGCGAGGGTCACGCTGGGTAGCACACAAAGTTGATCGACTCGCCGCCCTCGCGCACTTGCCCTTACGCCGTCTACCGCGACCACCGCCCATCTCGCACGATCACTCCTTCCTCAACCAAGATCTCATGCGCCAATCGACACCCCCCGATCGCGGGAATGCTTCCGCTGCATCGTCCTCATGGAAACGGGCGCAGACGAAGACCAAAAAATCTGCTCTGCCTCCCGGTCAACCCGATTCGACATCGTCTTCGCCTTCGCCGTCGACCTCTCGAGCCGTAACCACCGCAGAGCGCGATCTTCTGGCGTTCTTCTCTCACATATCGCGACCTGTCATCGCAGCACCCGACTTTACCGAGACGCTCCAGAAGGTCAAGGGCGCGCTCTACAACAAGGACTACACCCTCGCCTTCTCTTCCCGCGCCTTCCTCGATGCTTACTTCGCTCGATGGGTTCCATCTCGCGCGCTTGGTTATCGCCGTATCTTAGCCGAGTCCGAAGTCGCGCGCAACATGCTGCAATCGAGCGACAGCTGCACCGTGATCTGCGTCGGCGGTGGCGCTGGGTCAGAGGTCATGGCCCTGGCAAGCATGGCTCGCGAGCACGGTGGGGCGACCACTCAGACCAAGGTCATCGCCGTCGATGTCGCATCCTGGGGTGACGTTCTGGACGGCGCCCTCGAAAGCGTCCGCGCGAGCGCTGCCAACGGCGGGCTGGCGCTGTCCACCGACCGCTTCGAGGCCTCCTTCCTTCTTTCGAACGTGCTCGATGAGTCCGATGCCTCTCAACATTGTCACTCCCCCGCGGAAACATCGACACCTTCAAACCTCCCGGTCTCCTCAGAGGCATCTTCCGCAGCCGCGCCCTCGGACCCGCAACCGGACAGGGCGATTCCTTGGGCGTCCGCCTCGCTCATCACCATCTTCTTCACCATCTCGGAGCTTTTCCTCGAGTCGCGGGCTAAAACCCTGGCTCTTCTCGGCCGTATCACGCATCTTTGCCGTCCTGGGACCCTCCTGTTCATCGTCGAGTCGGTCGGCCTCTCGGATCTTCCCATCGGCAACGGTGGGCGCTCGTACCCCTTGCCCTTCATCCTTGATCATGCGTTGACGAGCGCATCGGCGGGAGAGAAACGTTGGGAGACCGTGCGGGCGGAGGACTCGATCTGGTATCGGCTGTCGGATGGCGCGGCGGATTGCTACCCGTTGAAGCTGGAGAACATGCGGGTCTTGTTGCGGTTGTACAGACGTCTTTGAGCTTCATATTGCATTTGCGCAGACGAGATCTATTTGTTTGCATGCTTTTGTAGCAATGTTGACTTACTGAGAACGCGACGTCGGTGGCAAGGCGCGGACAAAACCCGTGCCTTGCGCGAACCAAGCAGCCTCATATCCGCCTGTCACCGCACCGAGACGCACTCCGCAACAAAGCCTATACATCTAAATATTGCCGTAGCTCTCGTCACACAATCTACTCCCCCGCAACAGCTCCCGCACAGAAACAAGGACTGTCCCCATCGACGCATCCTTGATGCCCAGTGAGACCAATGCGTCGTCGTCGATAAACCCATGAGAAGGGTTGAGACCATAAGGGTCAATTGGCGAGGACCGCCCAAAGAACGAGCGCGAGGGTGGTGGGGCGGGCGTAGTCTGCTCGAAAGTAAGTGACAATGCATAGACGACGTCTCGATCGTCCGTCCCGGCTGCAACAAGCGACATTTGTCAGTCATTGGCTTACACCGCATGCCAAAGTCCAGTCCGCACCGAATCGGAACTCCGGGCCAACCGAGATGTATTCGTGAGGGGCGGTGACATTCCACGTCAAGATAAACCTGCAAGAGATCGAGCATGAGCACGCGACGCCACTGTCAAAGCCGCAATCACGCACCGACCATATTCAAGGCCTTTCTTGGTCCGAGCCTTCTTGACGTGCGCGATCGCGACGAGGACGGTATTGTGGATCGTCGGCTCGCAACCGCGGTCGCACAAAGTGAGACGGTAGAGCGGCGTGGACTGATGGAACTGGCCACGACTCGGACCGGGGTGGTGGCGGGCGATGCAGTCGAACGAGGGAGAACCCTGCTGCAGCGTTTGCAACACGTAGTGGATGGAGGAGCGGGACTGCGAAGTCGGATGAAGGATAGAGGGGGGCTGGAGGGTGTAGTGATAGGAAGGGGTGCTGGATCCGTTTGGACGAGCGCCCGGGAAGAAGGCCGCCCAGTTCTTCTCCCTAGACCGGAGCACAGGTATCAACAGCCGTCGCGCACATGACGGAAACAAACTGAACGCACGTCGTAGACTGCCCCGACTCCTTGAGCATCTCGAGCGAAGCTTTCTCCTCGGAAAGAGGCTCGAACAAAGGGATGCCGGGCGCCTCGCGCAGGACCCAGACGAGCTCGGGCCACACGCTGCGGAGGTCGGTGACGAGGCCTATGGAGCGGCAGAGCTTTGGGTCGCTCGGCGTTTGAACGAAGTTGAGCACCGGCGTGCCCGAGTCGGACCAGTACAGGCGCGGATCCTCCGCGCCGTACGTGAAGGCCCAGTAGCCGCACACCGCCGCGGAGGACTGAGGCAAGGGTAGGACGAAGGGCGTCGAGACGACCTCGAGCTGGCCCGTAGAAGTCTGGTTGGCGGCGAAGCTAGCAACAAACCAACGGGTCAGCTGTAGTTGAGCAGGAAAGACGACCACGAGATACTCACGCGACCAGAGACTGCTCGACGGGGAACCTGTCGCCGATCTTGGTGTCTTTGTGAACGCGTCGAGGCCCGCGAGCAACGACGACGTACTGCCACTTGAGGCCGCTGGGCAGCTTGAGCAGAGCGGGATTGAAGGAGTCACCGTTGGGCTCTTTGATGGGAGCGCCGGTGACGGTGTCGATGATGCTGCGCGAGTCGAGACGGATGGGACGAAGGGGCTCGCCCAGGACAGCGAAGGACACGTCGGTAGTGTCGAAGGGATCGCGACGGGGCGATGAGAAGGGCCCGACGGACCCTAGAACTGTGAGCACGGCTCGAACGTCGACGTGAGAGGAGGGCAGAGGCGGGTGGGACGGCGTGAGGAAGGCGACGTAGAAGACGAGCAAGCAGACCGCGACGGCAATGACGGCCGAGGGGCGCACGCGGAGCAGCCCTCGGCGCATCGACAACGTCCCGGTCATGGCAACGACGACAGCGGCGGGTGCGGCAACGAATGCCAAACAGGCGCGAAAGAGAAGAGTGTGGGCGAGTGTAAATGGAGAAAGACCGAGTGAGGGTACGCGCCTTGCCGACGCGCATCGCCTCCCACGCGAGTTGACTCTCGCCCCCATCTCCAAATCCGTTCTTACGCTCAGTCGCCGCAGTGCTCCCCCTATTCCATTCAATTCACCCAGACAAACACACATTATTCCCCTCGCCGACCGCCTACGTCCTCCACCGCATCCCCTTTACGCCACCGCCATGTCGTACGGCCCTCAGCTGCCCCCCGACCTCGAGCAGGAACCTCGCACCAGCGGCCCCAGCCTACCCACCGATACCGCAGACATCGGCCCCAGCATCCCTGACGACCGCGCAGACATCGGACCCT
>JTLS01001079.1:0-10838 GCA_000826855.1 Basidioascus undulatus | reverse complement strand
CATCTTCCTCCGCCCCCGCCTCAGCGTCCACCTCGCGCGCGTCCACGCCCCAGCCAGGGCTGTCCAAGAACTCGCGCAAGAAGGCAAAGCGCGCGCTTGAGGCGGCTCAGGCCGCAGCGTCCGCGTCCACCTCCCCGGCCTCCACGCCCGAGCCCGAGCCCAAGAAGGCGCGCTTGGAGGTGAACGGGAACAGGAAGGCAATGGAGATGGACGGCGTGAAGGAGGAGGAGGAGGGAGAGGGTGGCAAGAGGAAAGAGGTCGGCGTGCCGGTCCGCACCGAGGACGACTTTGAGACCGAGGCGAGCGTGCAGGTCAAGGCAAGTGGGGGGCTTGTCGAGGGTGAGGCCGCGGCGGAGGGGACTGTTTCTTTAAGCCATCAGGTGCGTCCCTCCCTCCTCCCACAACCCCCAACTCTCTCAGCAGCTCACAAGCCATTTGGGATCCCAGGTCCGACACCGCGTCGCCCTACCCCCCAACTACCCCTACGTCCCCATCTCCAAGCACGTCTCGCCCGACCCGCCCGCGCGCGCGTACCCGTTCACGCTCGACCCCTTCCAGCGCGTCTCCATCGCGTCCATCGAGCGCGACGAGAGCGTGCTTGTTTCGGCGCATACGTCCGCAGGCAAGACCGTCGTGGCCGAGTACGCGATCGCGCAGTGCCTCAAGCGGGGCGAGCGGGTGGTGTACACTTCGCCGATCAAGGTGCGAAGGGCTTCAGGGAAGGTGATGGGCAGGCGGCTGATTAGATGGGAGTTGGCGCGCAGGCCCTTAGTAACCAAAAGTACCGCGAGATGCTCGCTGAGTTTGGCGACGTCGGCTTGATGACGGGCGATGTGACCATCAACCCGAGCGCGTCGTGCTTGGTCATGACCACCGAGGTGGGCATTTACTCTCAGAAACTGTTCTCAGTCGCCGGTCTGACTGTTGGGCGGGCGGCAGATTCTCCGCTCCATGCTCTACCGCGGCAGCGAGATCATGCGCGAGGTCTCGTGGGTCATCTTCGACGAGATCCACTACATGCGGGACAAGGGTGGGTCATCGTCCTCCCTTGCCGCCATCAGACTCATACTGATGGGTGGGTGTAGAACGCGGCGTCGTCTGGGAAGAGACGATCATCCTCCTCCCGCACAAGGTGCACTACGTCTTCCTCTCCGCGACGATCCCGAACGCGCACGAGTTCGCCGAGTGGGTGTGCCACACGCACAACCAGCCCGTGCACGTAGTGTACACCAACTACCGCCCGACGCCGCTCCAGCACTACCTGTTCCCCGCTGGCGGCGAGGGCATCCACCTCGTCGTCGACGAGAAGGGCGTGTTTAGGGAGGAGAATTTCGTCAAAGCCATGGGCAGTCTGGGGGACGCGATGGGCGAGGACCCGGCAAATCCGAAGGGCGCGGGGAAGAAGGGCAAGACGAAGAAGGGCGGGCAGAAGGGTGGGTCCCCTCTCTTTTTTCTTCTCCCGCGTAGGGATGCGCTAATGGGGAAGGGGGACAGGCCACTCGGACATCTACAAAATCGTCAAGATGATCATGGTCAAGAACTACAACCCCGTCATCGTGTTCGCCTTCTCCAAGCGCGAGTGCGAGGGCCTCGCGCTCCAGATGTCCAAGCTCGAGTTCAACACAGACGACGAGCGCGACATGGTATCCCAGGTGTTCAACAACGCCATCTCGGCCCTCTCGGACGACGACCGGTCGCTGCCCCAGATCGAGCACATCCTCCCCTTGCTCCGCCGCGGCATCGGCATCCACCACGGCGGCTTGCTCCCCATCCTCAAGGAGGTCATCGAGATCCTCTTCCAGGAGGGATTGATCAAGGTCCTCTTCGCCACCGAGACGTTCTCCATCGGCCTCAACATGCCCGCCAAGACGGTCGTCTTCACCAACGTCCGCAAGTTCGACGGACGCGACTTCCGAACGCTGTCGGGTGCGCCACCTCACCTACTCTTTCTCCCCTTCTTTTCTTGGTGGCTGATGTTTTTGATGGCCGGATGTTCAGGCGGCGAGTACATCCAGATGTCGGGGCGCGCGGGCCGGCGCGGGTTGGACGACCGCGGGATCGTGATCATGATGTGCGACGAGAAGCTCGAGCCGGCGGCGGCGAAGGGCATGGTCAAGGGCGAGGCGGACCGGCTCGATTCGGCGTTCCACCTCGGGTACAACATGGTTCTGAACCTCATGCGCGTCGAGGGCATCAGCCCAGAGTACATGCTTGAGCGCTGCTTCTTCCAGCACCAAAGCACGCAGAGCGTCCCGAGGTTGGAGGCCGGTGCGTTCGCCCTTCCCCTTCCCCTTCTCATTCCCCCTTCCCACGTCTCCCTTCCCTGTTCCCTCTTTCCTCTTCCCACTTCCCGCTTCCCTTTTCGCCCATCCCCTTTCTTTCTCGTTCACTTTCGAGGCTTAGGGTTGAGCGCTGACCTGGGTTGTTTGGGATCTGGGCGTTGAACAGAGCTCAAGTCCCTTGAGGCCGAGCGCGACGCGATCGTCGTGCCCGAGGAGGAGACCGTCGCCGAGTACTACGACGTCCGGAAGCAGCTCGACGACCTCAACGTCGACCTCCGCAACGTCATCAACCACCCTACCTACGCCCTCCCCTTCCTCCAGCCCGGCCGCCTCGTCCGCGTCCGCCACGGCGACGCCGACTTTGGCTGGGGCGTCGTCATCAACTACTCGAAGCGCGTGGCGGGCAAGGTGCGTTCTTATTACTGAAGGTTTCATTTGAGTTGGGCAGTGGTCCGCCAGGCTGACGCCGTGTGTTTTGTGCACCGCAGGGCAAGGCTCCTCTTCCGCTCGACACGACGCCGCAGAACCAGTACATCGTCGACGTCCTCCTCAACTGCGCGACGGGCTCGACCGTCCCGCGCGACCGCTCGGGGTCGGACAGCGCGCTCTCGTTCGCGCCGTGCCCGGCGGGCGAGAAGGGCGAGGCGCTGATCGTGCCCGTCCTGCTCTCGACGCTCGACGGCCTCAGCCACATCCGCATCTTCCTCCCCAAGGACCTCCGCCCCGCGCAGGCGCGCGAGACCGCGTACAAGTCCATCACGGAGGTCCAGAAGCGCTTTCCCCAGGGCGTCGCTCTCTTGGACCCCGTCGAGAACATGGGCATCAAGGACGAGGGGTTCAAGAAGATGCTCGGCGTGCGTATCTGCTCTCATTATCCTTGTTCGCCCCACAAGCTTTTGCGCTGACGCTGTGATCGCGACGCAACAGAAAATCTCCGCGCTCGAGTCTCGCTTGCAGAAGAACCCTTTGCACGACACGCCGCGCCTGGCGGAGCTGTACGAGCTGTACGCACGGAAGCAGGAGACGGCCGCGCGCGTGCGGGAGACGAAGAAGCGCATCTCGGCGACGCAGGACGTACTGCAGCTCGACGAGCTCAAGTGCCGGAAGCGCGTGCTCCGCCGGCTCGGGTTCACGAGCTCCACGGACGTCATCGAGATGAAGGGCCGCGTCGCGTGCGAGATCTCGACGGGCGATGAGCTCCTCCTCACCGAGATGATCTTCAACGGCGTGTTCAACACGCTCACGCCTGAGCAGTGCGCGTCGCTGCTTAGCTGCTTCGTCTTTGGGGAGAAGGTGCGTTGCTGGCTTCCTATCCCCATTCTCGTCCCGCGCGGTGCTGACGAGTTGGGTTTGCGCAGTCGGAGCAAACCGTCAAGCTGAAGGAGGAGCTCGCGGCGCCCCTGCGCGTGATGCAGGAGGCCGCGCGGAGGATCGCAAAGGTCTCGATCGAGTCCAAGCTCGCGCTCGACGAGGAAGAGTACGTCAAGAGCTTCAAGGTCGAGCTCATGGACGCCGTCATGCAGTGGTGCCGCGGCGCGAAATTCTCTGAGATCTGCAAGGTCCGTTTCTCTTTCTCTTCCTGCCCCTACCTCGCCTCCCTGAGGGCCTCTGCTTCTCCTTTCCGTTTACTGATGCGCATTGTTGCATGTGTGAGCAGATGACCGACGTCTTCGAGGGCTCCATCATCCGCGCCTTCCGGCGACTGCAGGAGCTCCTCCGCCAGATGGCCCAGGCGGCCAAGGCGATCGGCAACGTCGAGCTCGAGGAGAAGTTCGAGAAGGCCCTCGAAAAGATCGACAGGCCAAACTCGGTTGTGGTGCGTCGGCTTTCCTTCTCTTGCTTCCGTCCCTACTGCAGATCGGCTGACTGCTCGTGCGCTGCTTCGTGTTCGTCGTGTCCAGGGCTGCCCCTCGCTGTACCTCTGTGAGTTGCCTAATTAGTCGTTCGCATGTCCCGATATCTTACTGACGTTTTGGGTGTTCGATGCAGAGAGAGACGCTTTCTTATTTTCCTCCTCTCTTCTTGCATCGCTGTACCACGTATCACTGCACACATACACCTGCACTCTGCCATCACTGCACAATCACGGAAACCGCATGTGGCAACGGTCTCTGTCGTGAACCCTAACGCGATTCGAAACCTCCATTCCTTCGGCGGCCGGACAAAGCGCGCTAAGTGCAGACTAACAGCTTAGCGTCTCGGTGATCTTGGATCGGTCGCGCAGCTCTCCTCTCGTCCACTACTCTACTCGCACATTGTTCCTCATGTCGATTGTCTTAGATACCGCTACGACGAGCGCCGGGGAGGAACGTATGGAGTTGGGCGGAGGGGCGTACATGCTCTTCCACGCAGCGTCCTCAACAGCGACGCCCGACTCGCCTCGCTACATCTGCACGTAGGTGGACTGTTATCTTGCATCTTGCTTTGGAAGCCTTTACACACTCGTGTCATCTTCCACTCAGTACCGTCTCGTCCGCGCAATCTTCCTTAACAGTGCCCTACCACTTCCACCCAGCCTCGCACGAGTACCTCCTCGTCACGAAGGGTCGTCTCCACGCTCGGATCGCCGGCGTTCAGCGCGTCCTGGACCCTAGCATGGGCGAGTTTATGATTCCTAAGGGCGTGCGGCACGGTCTTCATAGCCGGGTCGGCGAGGAATGCGAGTTCAGGGAACGGACGGAGCCGTGGCCGGAGAAGAAGGCGGTTTTCTTCAGGGACTTGTTCGAGCACGGCAAGGTGCGTTTGCCTTGAGGCTTGGTTTTTTGCCTCAACGAACAAGACACTGACAGCATTTGATGTGCTTGACCCCAGATGACTTTTGTGCACGCTATGGCGGTGTTCTACCGAGACGGCGATATCTTCCCTGCCATCGGGCCCGAGTGGACCCCGAACGCGCTCAGCTACACCTTGACTTGGATCGTTGGAGGTCTGGCAGTACTTTTGGGAGTGGGTGGGAAGGGCACGAAAAAAGTTTCGTAGAAAAGGTGTGACACCGTTTCGAACGTGTCTTGCCTTATACACCCCTCTCCGTAAAGATGGTGGCCGTTGTTTGTTAAGAGCTGTCTACTACTCACAGCTGTTTGGTTTTTGGGGCAAATTCTTATGAGGATCTATGTGTTGGACAGGCATCAATTCTTCAAAGGAGAGTACAGAAGAGCAGAATCCGCCACAACGTGGAAGACAACGGCAAGAGGGCAAACTGCCCATTCTCCTCACATTCTGGCATTTCTCGAGCAACGCTGGCAAAAAGCAACTCACTTTTGAAGCAGCAAAATTTTGAGGGATCTCATAGAAAAGTTATCTTTAGAACATTCCCAGATGCTGAAGAGTAAATCGCGGACATTACTTCTTGTCGCAGCCTCATCAACCAGGGACCTATGCCGTGCGCCGTGCCGGCCAGAGCTTCTGTCGTCCAAAAGGGGCCATGAAGTTCGCGAGCAGGCTTTTCGTTTAGTCAGAACAAGAGCTTCTGCTATTATTGACTGGATCTTGTGGAGAAATGGCAGACCGAGGTTGCTGCAGGGGTATTGTTATCGCGTTACATTGGAAGCGCTTTCAGGGCTTGATCCGATCTGCTCCAGAGACGCAGTCAAATAAGCAGAGGGAAGGTTGAAATACGTCTTCAGTAGTACGAGGTCGAATGAGGATCGACGGGCTTATTCAACAGGGCCGTCCCCTGCATGGACCAGCGCTCGTTCGGGCTCTTTCCTTCGTTCGGACCATCAAGGCCTTCACCGAAGCTCACCTCGCTTTACCCTTCTGGAGTATCGACCGGCGCACGTCGACATGCAATTCAACCCCACTCTCGAACCTGTCAAGCCAGATGCTCCCGGCATTCTCTCTCGGGCCTACCCATCAACCGGCCCCATTGGCAAGACCCATTATGCGGAGCTTGAGCTCTCCGTCACGGGCGCCTTCGGTGTCGCTCCCGCCGGCGCTGCGCTGCTCAAACGGCCAGAGCGAATATACTCACGTTTTCATTTCAAATCTCAAGGACAACGTAGATCGTAGTGGTCATTGACTTCCTCTATCAAGTACTCATCATCCGGCGCTCGGCCTGGTCAGAGCTCCTTTTGACTTCCGCAACCTTTTTTCGAACTGGGGCTCAAACGAGGGCGAGCCAGTCGAAGTTCATCTCCTCATGTACGGTACATTCGAGTCGGACGACGCTCAGATCCAAGTGGCGCACGCGACTCTAAGAGAGGAGGTAAGGTATCGAGGAACAGCTCAGAGGTGTCTCTGGTTTCGTGGTCGTATCCGGGTTGTACTGTACACCGAAGGAGGATATATCGTCGCCTGGCCAGGTGCTTGTCTGCTTGTTGTGCTGGACAGGACATCCACGCTCGTCTACAACGCTCACCGCGCCCCCTTAACCGCGTGTCTACGCCTCACTAATCTAAATCAAGGCAGTACCGCATCGCATCTTCTGCAGCACCACCTGAGCTCCCGAATCCTTCTTTTCATCCCGAGTTCACCTTTGCTACGATCATGGCTGCAGCTCGAGCGCGGGCGTCTCAGGCCCTCCTCCGCCTCTCGACGACCTCACGCGCCTCTTGCTTCGCAATGCCCGCCTCGAAATGACGCACACAGAAATCTTTCAACTTCTTCTGGGCAGGTTGGATCTTCAGATTGGGGAGTTCCGAGACCAGCGCGCTAGGGATGGCTGTCTCAATGAGCTAATGCAAAGACGCCTTCGGAGTTCGTGCAGCTTGGAGAACCCTGATGCGAGGTCTGCGAGATGCCGTGCACCCAGTTCTTGCCGTGGGGCGTCCTACTTCTCCGCTGGGCACCAGCGGGAGGACTGGCCCAAGCACAAGGAGGTGCGTGCGTGCCTTGATGAGTTTCTGTGTAGCGCTGACAGGCTTTTGGGCGCAGTGGTGCAAGGCGCACCGGATTTGGTCAAGGATTGTTTGTCCTAAGAGTTACATGTGGGAGTGGAGGGGTGTTTCGGGGCTTCGGTAAAAGGCTAGCATTTCGCATATCTGCTGCATGAACGAAGATGCAACCGCAGGCCCACTCGACCGAATGTGCTCAACGCAACAACAATGGCCCGCTAGAAAATGCAGCACGGGAGTACTAGGCAAATATGCCTGAAACTTTCAACATTTGCTGCTTCACAGTGGCGTGGGAAGGTTTGGCCCGCCGACGCGAAGTAATGCCCGACTGAAAATTTACAGCGCAACATCGAATGCTGAAGAGTAATAGGCATCCAGCCGCAATGATGTTGTTGCTTTAAGGCACTACAAAGATGTGTGTAATCTCCATAATCCTGAAATGCATTCGAGTATGCCAGCGTTCGCTACCTGAGAGGCCGGTTTTCTATAATGCCGCTCAGGATGTGCGCTGCCCTACTTCCTGCCCTTCAAGCAATCCTCCTTGCAACGCAAGAACCAAATATTACCACTGACCGAGCTCTTGCTGATGAGCTTATTATGACTCAACTTCCATGCTGAGAGCTTGCGGTCACCGAGAGGGGTAAGCCACTGGGAAAAGGAATGCGAATTATCGCAGGCGTGCAAGTAGCACCTCCGCTTTTCTTGAGCACGAGTGAGAACACCACAACTACTTGCAATTTTCTTAGAAAGAATGGGTCCAGGGATTTGTTATGAGGTCTAGCAAGTTGGTCAGTGTTACCGGCGCTCACAGCGCCCATACACCTGCATTCCATGATTTCCGCTCTCAGTCTACTGGTAGTTACTGCTCTAAATTGAAGTGAATACCGGGAAGGAATAATATAATTCTTCATGAACCTCGGTTCCAATGCCTAACAAGAGAGAGAGCACGATGCGGACGTTGTTGACGGACCGCCGCGAGAGAGCCGTGGAGCGCTTTTCCATCCTCTCCATCTTTCTCCATCCACACCACACCCTCGCACATCCCCAACCCACACAACACAGCACAACCATAGATTTCCCCCCGCCTTAAAATAACCAAAATGCCTACCACCATCCACGACATCCCCGCGGAGTTGCTGTTGTGTGTTCTTGAGCTCACTACCGAGGGCGGCCTGTATGCGAGGCGTGGGAGGTGCGTTAAAAGGCTGAACATGCTCATCAACAAGAAGTACGCTGATCATGGTTATTACTCAGACCATTCCCTTCTTTACCGCATGATCTCGCTCGACTCGGAGCGCACCGGTCTCCGGCTCCTCGAGAAACTCACTCCGGCCTATATCCTCAACGGACAGCCGCTGGAGACTCTCATTTGCTCGCTAGGACTTCCACCCTCTACTTTCGGCTGAGTAGACACGCTTCGTCTCACCCTCGGCTGCCTTTCGTGCCTTACCGAAATCGGCGGCTTGTTGGGGCGTGCGTCTGCCACCGACTTGCTGTTCACCTCACATGGTGCTCCCCTCGCCCGGGCAATGCGCGTCGCTCACTGACATCGCTGAGAAGGGTCCATCTCGCAAATCCCTTGTCCCTAATCATCTCAATTCTCAATCAGCTCTACAGTTTCAAGTCACTGAAGATGGGCAGAAGCTGTGCATTCCTCGAGGGTTACCTAAGTGCGCCGCAACCTCCCGTGTCTGGAATCTCTCGACTGGCTGGCTCATGGCGAGGCCTTCCTTGCCAACATCTACGGTTCTCGAGTCCGCTCTCCTTCCGCGCCTTCAGAATCTCCACTTGGTCCAGAAGACAAGTCATGGCCGCCTCGACAGCATCCTCATGAACCTTGGGTCTTCGTCCAGAGTGCTATCGCTTGTCAGAAACTGTCTGAGGTCTGCATATCTCTTGTACTGCCCGGCGCTGGAACTTCTTCGAGTTCGTAACCAGGCCGAAGCTCCAATCGCGTTCATGAGCTCGCTTCAGCATCAATGCATCTGCACGATCTTTGTCTTGTTCCCCTTATCGGCTAGTTTTGCAGCCTAGATCGAGAGGAGTCTCGAAACCCAGGTACGTCCCTAGCCTTTACGCAGTATGCTTGGAGCTGGAGGATACCAATGTGTGGGCCGGGCTGGAGCTTTGGCGGCAGCGCGTATCCGCGCTCCTTGGGAAGAAAGGCGTCAAGCTGATGATCAAGCGCATCTGAAACGTTGCGCATCGCCGATGCGTTTTTATTAGAGATCCACCGTTTGCATTAGAAATCTCCCAAAACGTGTTCATGCCTGGTCTCGACAGCCTGAAGCACACCAGAGTGTAGCATCTTGAGCCGAATACATCCCTCTCAGCATCAATATACATACTGAACTCTGAAGGCACCTTTCAACATATGATCTTCTCACCGCTGTTCTCGGCCAAAGAACGGACAAAAGGAGTTACCAGTTATCGAGCAACCCACACAGTTGTTCAAGCCTCTTGAACAGTTTGGACAAGCCCCCCGAGATGCGCTCTGTCTAGAAAGCTGTACCAGTGACTCTACTTACCGGAGAGTGTGAGAGTTGAATGATTCCCAACAGATTCCCCAAAGTAACACTCAGGCTGGCGACGACGACGTCGCCTGAAACTGCAGTTGTCAACGGTTTTTCTGCACGCCAGTTGGTCTTCTGTCAGTTGGCACAGCCAATGTGCACCGCACTCAACTGCCAACTGCACTGCCTGCTCGCACCCCTTCTCCCGGCACTCGCCTCCCGAGTCGACAACAGAAGAGTCATGAGTCCCAGCGAATCGACGCGCTCTCAAGCCTCATCGTGCGACGCGTACGCGTCGCCTGCATCTCCCTTGCTCCATGTACCTGCCTTTCCGCGCTTGCGGATGCGGAAATGAAAGGTGCTGCTGCGCAGGACCATGCGCATCTCCGCCTTCGGGCCAGCACCCGCCTTGCGATCACGGAGGAACCTTGTTCTTCCGCTCACAATCGCTGCTGGTGTTCATGAGCACGGCCTCAGCGAGTCGGCTGCAGACACGCTTGTAAGACGGAGCGTCACGAAGTTCGGACGACGTCTGCACTCGCGCATCGGTGGCGGCTGTGCACGCATGCCGTGAGCGCGAGAGTGGAACGGATTTCCGGGGGGCCGGACCGAGGAGCGCGTCACTGCTGCGGTTTGGGTCGCGTTTGAGGCACGAATTGGGGCGCGAGTCGCTACTTTACAAACAGTGTCTATGGCAGAGAGAACCTACCTATGGAGTGGGTAAAAAGGAGGAGGAACGAGGAGGAACGAGGGGAAGAACGATGGACTGGCGTGCATAGTTTGGCGATGTTCCTGGATTCAATGTGCTAATACGTAGTCTTATGCACGGTTGCCCGTGTGTCGGCCGGGTGCTGCCGCCGGGAGAGGCCGAAAAACTGTACGTAGTCGATAGTGCACGTTGGGCCGCGAGCACGCGGTTCCTTGCTGCCTCGCGTCGCTGCTCTCGCTTGGCCCGAGTCCGAATCAAGTCGCCCCTTGCCTTTACTTGTCGACCCAGCTCGCGCACTTTCGCTTTCACCCGCTCACGCTCACGCTCACCATCAGCGACATCTTCCACGTCGTTGCGGCATCCGTCGTCGCCGTCACCGTCCCCCGACGCGATATCTAGAGTAGCAGCAGCAGCAGCATGTCCGGCCCGCCCCCGCCGCTCGCCGCTGGGCCGCCGCACTCGCACTCGACGCACCCGCACCCGCGGACCGCGCCGTCGC
>JTLS01001078.1:0-10843 GCA_000826855.1 Basidioascus undulatus | reverse complement strand
GCCCCCGCCGCCGCCCCCGCCCAACCTCCTCCTCAAACTACTCTCAACCCGCGGACGACCTCGTTCGAGTTCGCCGGCCCCCTAGGCGCGCTCGGCGTAACACTCATCACGCCGCTAGTGACCTACCTCCTCTACTTCGGGTGCAACCCCTCCTCTGGGTGCCCGCCCGCGCTCGGGTCCATCCCGGCGCGCATCTCTGAGGCGGTCTCCAGCCCTGATTTCTGGGCGAGCTTGTGGGATGGGAAGGCCGTCGCGGCGTATGTCGCTTGGTACGCTTTTTGTGTCGCTGCGTGGGCAGGGATTCCCGGCGAGTGGGTGAAGGGGACGGCGATGCGCGATGGAAGGAGGAAGGAGTACAAGATCAATGGTCCGTCTTCTCCCTCCTTCTCTCCCTCCGTTCCTCTCTCGCTCTCACACCTGTAGCTGACGGATTAGGAGGGCGCACCACCAGCATTCCCCACCCTCCTCATGGCCACCGGCTTCGCAGTCGGGCAGATCCTCCGCGCCGGCCCGGAGGGCTTCACGTTCATCTACGACCACTGGGTCGGCCTCGTCTCCGCCTCGGTCGCCATGGCCGTCGCCCAGGCCGCGTACGTCTACGCGCGCAGCTTCGAGCAGGGCAAGCTCCTTGCGCTTGGAGGGAACAGCGGGAACTTTATCTACGATGTTCGTCGCGCGCGCACGTTTGCTTTAGAAGGAAGGAGAGAATGTTGATAGAGGTTGGGGGAACCAGTTCTTCATCGGCCGCGAACTGAACCCCTCCATCGGCTCGTTTGACATCAAGTCCTTCAGTGCGTCTTCTCCCGTCCGTCCTCCTCCCTCATCTCTCCTTTTACCTCCCTCCTCGCTTTCCCCTCCTTCTGAATCTCCTTCTGACTCTGATTCTGACGCTGGGGTGATGTGGCAGACGAGCTCCGCCCCGGCCTGATCCTCTGGTTCCTGATCGACCTCTCGATGGCGTGCAAGCAGTACGTCCTCCACGGCGCGCTCACGGACTCGATGGTCCTCGTCGTCCTCTTTCACACGTGGTACGTCTTTGATGCGCTGTACAACGAGGTGCGCCTGTCCCCCCTCCCTGTCCCCCATACCTCTCCCCTTCTCTCTTCTCTCCTGGCTGACGAGATGGAAACAGACCTCGATCTTCACCACCATGGACATCACCACGGACGGGTTCGGGTTCATGCTCGGTGCGTCTCTCTCCCTTCCCTTTCCTCCCCGTCCGTCTTCTCACACCCGGGCCTCCTCGCGGAACCGAAACAGCTATCGGCGACCTCGCCTGGGTGCCCTTCACCTACTCCCTCCAAGCGCGCTTCCTCGCCTTCGCGCCCGTCCAGCTCGGTGTCCTCGGCACCGCCGCCGTCGTCGCCCTCCAGCTTGCCGGGTACTGCATCTTCCGCGTCGCGAACAAGGAGAAGAATGACTTTAGGAACGGCAAGAACCCGAAGCGTCCGTCTCCCTTCCTCTTCATCCCCGCCCTGCTCTGTCTTTCCTCTAGATCAAATGGGAAAACTGAGCGGGAGAAAGGGACGCAGACCTCACGTTCATGCAGACCCAGCGCGGGACCAAGCTCCTCACCAGCGGGTGGTGGGGCCGCTCGCGCCACCCTAACTACTTCGGTTCGTCTTGCCCTTCCCCCATCTCCCATGCCCAATCCCCCATTTCCCCATCCCCCATTCCGCTTTTCCTTCTCCCTTTCATTTTGTTCAGAACCATAGACTGACGCAGGCGGGTGGGTGCACAGGCGACTTGATCATGGCCGTCGCGTGGTGCCTCCCCACGGGCTTCTCCACGCCCATCACGTATTTCTACCCCGTGTACTTTGCGGTGCTCCTCGTGCACCGGCAGCACAGGGACGACGAGCAATGCCGGATCAAGTGCGTTCTCGCCCTTCCCCCGCCCTGCTTTTTTTACCGGGGGAATGGGCACGGTACTGATGCGGTGAAATCAACAGGTACGGGAAGGATTGGGACGCGTACTGCAAGATCGTCCCCTGGAAGATCATCCCCTACGGTGCGTCTTCCCTTCTTCTTCCCTTCCTCCGCTCTCTTTTGCAGTCGGCTGATTGTCCGTAATGGGCGGGGCAGTGTACTGAGGGGTGCGAGGAGTGAAGTGGTACGGACACAGATGCGGATGCATACATAGAGACGATGGGTGTGGAATGATGTGGGCGCTTGTTGCAATGCGGGGAATGGACGCTGGGATACAGGACTTTTTAAACTGTGTCGGACGGAGAGGCTTAGACACTTTCATTCCGGTTTCTTCTGTTGCTTGTTCTCATGTCGCTTGCTTGTTCTCATGCTCTGTCTTCTCACATCGTCTTCCATAGGGTCTGTGAATAAGTAGGCAGCGCATCTGCGCAAGCAGCAAACACATTCACGCGAAAACAAAGGCCCAGAACCGAGGAGGAAGGAGGCAGCAACGCAACTCGTCTGGCCCCAGCCCACAGGCCCACACGCGTCCACGCGAGGGCTAGTGCCGTGCCTCTCCTCGTCCAGTACGCAGGGCGTGAAGGTGCGCTGAATCACAAGAGTAAACATGCAAAGAAGGCGGTGAGGCTGCTTTGGGAAGAACCTCGACCGCGCAGAAATTTGCAGCTGTCCGTCGAAAGCTGTCCTCTGTCAAGCGTGCCACACGCTCCTTCAATACTGAATGCTAGGTGGCGGTCGTTTGGTTTGGGCGTGTTTGTGAAGAATTATCAGTGACATTTCAATACAAGGAATTCGTACTCCGAGCGACGCTTGTTCTTCGCCTCCTCGTGCACACGCGTTGCAAACGCGCACCCTTTAACGCAAGCGTGACCATGGCGTGCAGTCGCGAGGATGCTCAGGCTGGACTCTCATCTGCAGCTTATTTTCCCTTCTTTTTCACTCTCACTCTATCTTCTTCCTCTCACTCCCACCACTCACTGTCCGTACCCCCCATGGTTGCGCTTTTCCGTCTCTTCCTCTTGGCTGCCAGCGCCCTGGGCAGCCCGACCCGCACGCTCGACGTCGCCCTGAGCTTGGTCGGCGTCAATGCGACGGACGCGGCTGTTTCTATCCCACAAGAGCCCTCTCCTGTACCAGTTGTCCTTCCCTCGAGGCCTCTGTATCGTACGAACGCCGAACGGTGAGCCTCCCATACGTTCCCTCCGTTTAACCAATGGACTGTCTGACCTCCGTTTTCGCGCAATAGCCTGCTGCCGGTCTTGTCCGCTGAAGCCTCACAGGCGCTTTGAGAATTATAAGCAAGACTCAAATCTGCTATTTGGGCCTGCGTTATTCTTGCTTAGTCACTGTGTTCGTTTGGTCGCCTCGTTTGGCCCGCCGCTCCGCCAGCCCCTACGACCCCGTTGTGTGAGTCGTTCCTTTGCACGGTTCAATTGCCGAGCTGCATCCCTGACGTCCGGACAAAAAGAATGGAGGGATACCTGTGCAATCCTTATTCCATCAACGGTGTTTCGAGGGACCTGAGGGGCGATGGCTCATGAGTCGACGGTTACACGGGAACTGTTCTTCTCCACTACTGACTCTACCAACTCCCACCGTCCAACGTTCGACCACGACCAGCTTCAAGTCGCTTTCACGACCCCTAGTGGGAGCACCAACCATCTCCCCGTCAGCTTCGTGGTACGCAGAGAGGCCTGATCGCTAAGCCTGGTCCGTAAAACACAGACATACAGGCGCCTACAACTATCTGGCCTTCATAGTCTTGGACTTCGACGGTCGCCAGTCTTATTACGTGGGCTTCTCCACTGTGTGTGGTCTCCCGTCCCTGGCTGTTTAAACCTGGGCATCGTTCTCACGCGACTTTAAGAACTACAGGCACGGCTGCCAACCCCATCACCAATGCCGCCGACACATCTCTTCGTCAATCGAACTATGATAATTTCTCCTCTGCCCGCACCGACGTGTGGAGCTACGACCCGACGACCAAGAACTTCGCCGCCATGGTTACGACGTCCGAAGGTGAGAAGATCAATTTGACTGCCACTGCCGTCGGCGGGCGCAGAACGCATGCTGATGCGCCGCTGAATTCACACAGGGGCAACATACTCGATTTGGGGCGACACGTTCACCTCTCAGCTTCCTTCCCCTCCACTCCGTCGTAAACCTCGACGGTGTTGTGACATGCCACTTCGCGCTCGTTTGCTTCGCGTTTTCTTGTGAATAATAGCCTCTTGGGACTCAAACTTTATGGTATGTCTGTTCACTGGGAGCCGAACAGTCTGCTGATGGGATACCCCCACGACAAGCGTGTGTGTCACGAAAGATCTAGGACAAAGGACCATGGTTGCGGCGGGACACAGTGGGCAAACAACCTTTCAGTCCTGCATACGTAGGTTTAGAGCTGCTTAGTACGAGATTGGTAGTTTGTACAGGTTGCACCAGCACCAAGAGTGAGAAGGCACCTCCAGTCAGCGCTGCACGCGACGTGCATCTGCGGAAACGCTCGAACGTCGAAGCTCACATGCCCTGAACTACTTGCAGGAAGTTCGCAACCCTGATGCCCAGGGGCTGGTGTCATCGCCAAATACCGGAGAACATACACAGCCCGCCAATGACTTTCAGTTTCACGGACGAGGCCGATAAGCGGCCGCAAAAACATAAGTTTCGAGAACGTCATACGCGTCTATTTGGACATCAGAGCCTATATTCATCGCCTCAACCGAGCAACCGGGACGTTGATCTTGTGTGTACCGCACGCCGTAGTAAGTTCCCCGACCTCCTCGCCGTTCCAAGTCAAGTCGCCGCCCATCGCATACCCTCCCACCTCCAACTCCACCTAAGGCGCTTCGGCAGCTGCAAGCCTCTCTTGGAACCTTGATCCCTAAAGTCCTGCAAAATCATGAGGATGGGAATAGAATAGGGTCGGGCGACGGATGACCGAAGAAACTGCTCGGATTGCGGTTGCCAGTCGGGTCCGCAGACGTCGAGCCTCCTAGACTTGTACCGAGAGATCGCTTGGGCCTGCGCTATCTGGTAGAGCCTTTCAGGAACGGGGAGAGTGACCATGTCGAGACGCGCCTGCTCACGATGAACAAAGTGGTGAGTGGAATCGGATCCTGCCTAGGGTGGACACAGAACACGAACGAGTGGATTGAGTCTGCTCATCAGCGTGACCTGGTAAATCGAGAACCCAGTAAGCTCAACTCTACATAATTTGTAAGAAGAATGCTGGAGACGTACAAGTTCTTGCAGCGGGTTCGCTTGCTCTCACGTCTCCGTAATGAGCCCCACATGGGCTAGGACGAACATCTTCGCCGACAGGGAACACTTCCGAAACGGCAAACCCAGGAGGTCGTTGGGTACCTTTTCGCAGAAGCTGAACTCAAATGTGTCGATGTCCCAGTTCCTGAGATTAAGACTGCAAAACAGAGGCAGTAAGGTCTGCTCATTGGCACCGGTGTGGAGGCGAAGGCGATCGATGAATGGGAAACTCTCAGAAGCAGCTCCCACGACGAGGCCATTCGAGCCGGAAGCTGGATGTTCGAAACACCATGATCATGAAGGCGTCGGGCATGTCAGTCGTGGTTGCCCAGGGGGCAAAGCGGATAGCACTTTAAAGCATTGTGGGTCAGAGGATCCTCTTTCAACGCATGATCCCCCAAAAAGAAGCCGATCGCGGGATGCACATCCAAGCTTTCAAGAGCCCAGGAGATGTCGACAACTCCCTTGCTGAGGAAAGGCTGGGCCCAAGAGCTAAAAGTGCGGTTGACAAGGCACAGAGTGCGAAGAAGGTCTTTGTGGACCTTGAACTCATCGGAGCCATATTCGTCGAGTGGAGCATCGAAGACAGCGACGAAGTCGGCGTGGATGTGCGAGACAGGCAGGTAAACGAGATGGGGGGTCAGCCCCGCACGATGGAATGGCTGAAATTGTTTGAGTTTTGCAGGATCCAGGGAGGATGGGCGTTATTGAAGCGTTATTGACTCGAAAGAGGTGGTGATGGCGGTCGATGGTCAAGCCGTGAAGAAGGCCGGCCCGGAGCGGTCCCAATTACCGAACGCTGCGGGTGAAACTGCTCCTCTCTTGTATGGAGCAATTCCCGAGAATTGTCCCAATGTCACTCTCAAGCATTAGAGCTGGGAAGGTCTGTGGCGAACGATCGCCATGTGTACGCTGGATCCCGGAACACAGCTTCGAAAACCGACTTTCCAGCGGTACTGGGTTAGGATGCAAATGGTTTGCCACTTGGTGAACATACTTTACCGAGTACTTGTGTAACCTGGTGGGCTGCCTGTCAACCGAGTCCACCGGCTTCGTGAAGTGTTGGAATCTGCATGCCCGGCGCATAGTTGCTCCTTCGCTCGACAACCTGGTTCATCATTGATACATGCACGCTATGGTAGAGGTCCCAGTAGGTGTAAGCGCAAGGTTTTATAAGCGATGTGATATTGCAAGCGGGACCAGAAGACAGGTAGAGTACTTGAGGTTCGCTGGTACGCCGCGGCCGGTGAATCGGCTGGCTCACTGCGAGCCAGACGCTTTGGTAGACCCTCACTCATTATCAAGCTACAGATCAGCCCAAGCATCTAAGCTTTGAGGGAGGATTACATGAATGGAAACTCTTAGCTGTAACAGTACTTCCCGTCCAAACATCACTGTACCTGCGTGGTTGAAACGCTGGAGCAGCACCGCCTTGTCCAACGAGCCCAAAACTTCGGCGCATTTGAGATTTCTTCCCTTGAAACATATGTTTCTTTACCTTGGATATGATTGCACATCCCCTCTCGCGAAATATTACTCGAAGCTATGAGATTGAATGCACCACCGCACGTCGATCTCAGGTGTCCGCGCACGCCCGTCGAAGTCACTTCTCATGCAAAATGTGTGTGCAATGTCTCAAGTACCCGAAAAAGAAAACACTGTTCTCGTCAAAGGTCCCCACCAAAAGTCTAACCGCGAGTCCATCAATCCACGCTCCCCTCCCCCAAGCCCATCTTCCACCCCGCCTCCCGTACAGCAGCCCACATCCCGTCCGTCCCGAGCATGTGGAACCCGTCGGTCGTCTCCTCCAGCCAAGGCTCGGAGAGCGCGAAGCCGTCTACGACCGCCCCGCCTAGGGCGCGCACGATCTCTGCGCCGGCCGTGTAGCGCGCGTATTGGACGTGGTTCACGCGGTAGTCGGCGGCGTCGGGGGGAGCGTAGGCCTCTATATTGGTCGCATAGCCGAAAGGAAGGGTGGGCGTCAGATGGGTGCCGAGCGGACGCGAGAAGGGAGGACGTGCCCTTCTGAGAAATCATCAGCGGATGCTTCGCCGGCGGGGTCATGAAGACCACCCTCTTCCTGCTCTTCCGATCGACTCCCCGCTCCTTCCCTCCTGCCAGCCTCTCCGCCTCCTCCGCCTCCGCAAAGCACTTCATTGCCCACTCGGCCGTCCCGCGCACGTTGGTGATGTACTCCTCGTGCGTCTGCAAGCTCGTGTGGTACGAGTCGCTCGGTAAGCGAGTCAGGCCGTGCTGGCCCTGTGGGAATTCGACCAGATGGCTAGTCAGTAAAAGTCCCGCGCAGGACGAGGAACGGTGATCGGCGGAGGAGAAAAGACTGACAGCGGAGAAGAAGAACGTGTCGTAATCCGTGATGAAGGAACAGGGGAGAGCTCGATGGTGGTTGAGGTGCTGTACAAGTTCCGGTAAAGGTCAGATTGAGGGGAAGTACAGCGGAACGGGTGTGGGGATGAAAGCGGGCGTACTGTGTCCCAGTGGATGGTGAGGTTGAGACCGTACTGCGTGCGAGAAATGTCGCGGTACTTGTCACGCGGCTGCTCAGAGGAAATGGGGAGAGCTGGGTCAGAAAATTGTCTCCGAAGGTTGAAAGGAAAGTGCGCAGAGGCCTTACAGGCTGAACGAAATATGCTTCATCGCGAGAAAGCAGCGCCTCGAACGCCCGGTAGAGGTACCGAATATGCTGATCCAGCCCCTCCGATCTGTCAGCAACTCGTCATCGCACAAAAATTCTGAAGCAACCTACAGAATCTCCAGCCATGAGCACTTTCCTTTCCTTCCCAACCCACCGCCGCACTGCATCCTCGCCTCCACGGAGGTTATGCAGCGGGGGCATGCTGCACCCGTCCGGCACCCACTCGTACCCTTGATGGGTCATGTTCACGTCGGTCTCGTGTGCGCGGACGAACCATCCCGGCGTAGGCTCCATGCGCGAGCACGGCGGGGCGGGCCGCGCATGCGGGTGCGCTCCGGGCAGCAGCGCGGGGTCGCGCGGGGGAGCGACAGGCCGAGGGTGGTTGGTCGGGGGAAGGGGGAGCTGGTATAACTGAGGGAGGAGAGGAAGGAAGGGCGATTCTGGCTGTTTTGGGGTGTCGTGCTGGAGCAAGATGGACGGGGTGTAGTTTGTTTGGGTGAGGTAGGCGGTGAGGAAGACGTCCTGCGCGCCGAGCGGCAAGTCGAACGAGAACGTGGTAGTGCACGTCTTGGGGTCGTAGATGCCTTCAGGCTCGGCCGCTGCGCGAACGTCGCCCGTAAGGAGGAGGCGGTAGGCTTTCGGCGCATCCGCGAAGGGTGCCGGGGAAACGTCCGAGGGTGCTGGGGCGGAACAGGGAAGGGATGCGATGCGGAAAGAGTGTGAGAGAGCCGAGGACGCGCAGTGCTCGATCGTATATTCGGAGTCGTCGGAGGAGAGTCGTGTGCAGGGCGGAGAGTAGAAAGATCCGAAGTAGGATCCGAGTAGTGCCGGACTACCGCATCCCCGCCACAGTCAGTTCCGCTGCAAGGACGATCGTGAAGGGAAATCTGAGGACGCACTCTCTGCTGGACCCTTGCCCGTGCTGTATCCTCTCATCCGAGGTCCACCATCCGAGGAGAAAAAGCAAGATGCACGCCGTCAGACTCGCCGGGAGGGCGTGGATCCTCGTACGAGGGGTCAGCGAGAGCATGCCAGCCTTCATTCGGAGGCCAAAACGCTCGGTACGGTATGTATGCGAGATTCAGAGGAGATGGTGATGGTAAGATGGCAATTCATGGACTCCCAAAGAAAACAGATCCGCCGCGAACAACGAACGGTCAAGGGGCAGCTGCGGAACTCGGCAAACTTAGCCTCGTGGCCGTGCTACAGTAACTCCGCAGTGGCTGTGACAAAGCAGACGACAAACGGCGGGCACGGCCACCCCTCTTTCCAATCATTATTTCCGGACAGCGACGAGGGTATGGTTTCCAGGAGAATAATGTTGGGCGTATGAGGGAACTGTTGCAGCTGGCGGGACGATGGCGGTCAGGAGCAAAAAACAAACAACGAGGGTGCGAAGGCTTTTGTGGGGTGTGCCTGACGTCCGCATACCTATTTGTAGTTAGTGATTTCCCCTCCCAGTCGAGATGCTCAGAAGGTCTCCAACTTGAAAACAAGTGAAAAAGAATGCTGAAAAGTCGGTCTTTGGATGCAAGATCTACCTATAGTCCGAAGGCGACTAGCACCACAGCCTGCCTAGCCTCTGGTTCATCACAAATTTTCACTCCCTCGTCGGGTCCACACCGGCTGCAACACTCAATGGCTAGGTGTGAATGGTACATTGGGAAGCTCAAACTTTTAAGACAAACACAGTAAAGTGTGTTCCCCCCTCGCTGCCCTTGTCCCGGCCTCCGTCGAGCCTGCATTTCTGGGTTGCAGGGAACTGCCTCGCCAGCCCGTGCAAGGTGCGTTTTCGCGTTGCATTCATGACGTACACTGGAGCCCTTGAGGGCATATATGGAAAACATGGTGAGGGTCAATCAATTGAATTGAGGTATGGGACGTTGCGGGCGATCAGCTGGTGTCGCCCGGCGAGCGAACTTTGTGCGGGACGTTCATCACTTGTTGTTGTTTGCAAGTGGATTTCCACAGGAATTCAGTGTCGCCACAGCCTGCGTTTTCTGCCATCACCGCCTCTTCGACTCAAGCCTACTCTCCTTTCGCTCCCACACAACACACACGGCTCAACAACCCTCATCTGGTCTACCTTCTTGTCTCGCACTTCTTGTCTCGCACATCTGCACGCCGACTTCGTCGCTCTCTTCGACGCTCCACTCGACGGGGCACTATCGCCCTGAAGAGTTCAAAGTCTTTCGAGGCCTCCTTCGCACCCTCTGAGAGGTCAACAGCACTTTTCATTCTTGGGCGCACCCACTGCTCAGTAAGGGCGCCGTCGACATCGATCTCCCATGGCGCTTCGCCAGCTCGCATCCCGCCATCGATCGAGCTTGCTCTGGTGCTCGGTAAGATTGCTTTTTCCTCGATAAGACATCATGATCCAGGCTCGGATCTGCCTACTCTCGTCTCTTTCTGAGCGGTATCCGCTTGACGCCGTAGGCAAGCATGACCGAGGCGACCGAGGTCGCCTTCTTGCGTTAGGCTGCTAAAGTCGCCGTCCAGGCGCTCAAGACCAGCCTCATCATGATCGATGTTTCGACTTTGCATTCCGTCGCCGGGGCCGTTACAGCCGATATCGAATGCATTGGAGACTCGACAGCGAGCTTCCCGCGTATCGATCGCCTTCGCATTGACTCCGGTGCCGAGGAGCTGATCTTGTTGCATCTCTTCGGTTGTCTTGGGTTCAGGCATTGGGATGTCGGCACTTTCGAATTCAGATTCTTGGACGAAGTACCCATCGACATTCTCAAGGTGCTCTGTATTCCAGGAGTATCCCCGGTCGGCGAAGGTGCTCGCAGTCGGCAAATTGCATGCCCTCCCAGTCGGCCAATTGCGTGCAATACGACGACGCCGCCAATTACTGCATACTTCCTCCCGGCCCCCGTTCAATCAACCAATCACTACGTGACTTAAGGCGGCGCGGGGGCACGGTGTGAGCGCGCTGCAAAAAATGTGCCATAAAGACACCCCCGCCTCAGCCCCCTGCTCCGCCTCCCCTTTCATT
>JTLS01001077.1:0-10843 GCA_000826855.1 Basidioascus undulatus | reverse complement strand
CCGTGGCTCCTCGCGCTCGCGCTCGCGCTCTCGAGAGCGGGACCGCCGGCACGACTTTGGCCGCAGCCGTTCGCGTCCGAGCCGCGGCGGACGCACTGACGTCCTGCCGACACCGGCGTGCTTCTCACGCCACCCCCCGCACGACCTGCGCCCACAGCGCTTCAGGCCCTTCTCCGTAATCTCCGAGTGCGGCAGGCTGCGGTTCCCGCCGTACTTGCCCGAGTGGGCGAGCTCGCTGGCTGGGAACGACGTGCGAGACCGAGACTGGGCGGACCTCATCGATGGTACCCAATGTCCTCTCGGTTCGCTGCACATGGGCGATGCTGACGTTTGGATGATCCGCTGATCAGCTATCGCTCGCATCGGTGATGGTGACGTGGAACACCGCTCGTCCGGCTTCTTCGGCCGCTTGCTCGGCGGTGGGAACAAGGATGCCCGTGCAGAAGAGGCTGTGCGCCTTCTGTACGTGCACTCACTGTATCCCTGATTGCTCTCTGCCATGCACGGAGACTGACCGCTTATCCTTTCATTACTCTAGGCTCGAGCAATGGCAACGCTTCTTCTTCCAACCGCGTGGTCTCAGGGTGCTCTTTTACCGCGGCGCAGACCAGTACGCTCAGCTGTGTTTTTATTGCCAGACGCTGTAGACTGATAGAGCGTTCGGTAAGAATGTCGAGGGACGACCCCGCCGCCGTTGGAGTGCCGTTCGACGAGATGTCGGATCGGTACAGGCTGGAAGTGTCACCGTCGTGAGGGGAGCCCCGGGGCGAGGGAAGAAACTTTGGTCTCCGGTTGCGTTGGCTGACCCCTCTTGTTCATTAACGAAATTCATGCCATTCCCTTTCCGTGCTTGTGTCTCGTCGCTATCTTGCCGGATATGCGACTGCTGAGGTCATTGTCGTCAGGCATGCGCAGTTTTTTCAGGTTTGAGGGAAATTACGCGGACTGTGTCTCCGTGTAAATACCGATTTAAAAGCCTTTATGAAGCGTGTCGAATGCCCTGCGAAAAGGTGGCTTCGATGCGCCGTGCTTCGCGCAACTTGCAGCGAACTCGAGTCGGTGGGCGTTGCAGCCGCAACATGCATCGAGTATGGTCTACTGAGCTACCACAAGTCACATTAGTCCTCCGAGCCTGCAGGTGTTCTTTTCGATGAGTATGCTTATGCAAGGGTATGCGTCTGATGTGCGTTCTAGGGACCAGAAGAGATCACGAAGAACCCAGGGTTCTGGAATTCACGACATGTCCTGACAGGACATCGACGCTGGGTTCAAGTTGGCACGCACAACCCGGGATAAATTGACGGTCTGAAGTCCTGGGGTCTGATGATAGCCCTGTGCATAATGTACCATTTGTATTATAGTCTTGTACCGCTTCAGAGCTATCAGACTGTTCTCGAAGAGGTTCTGACGTCCCTTCGGCTGCGTACTGTGCATGCCATCCGTTCGAACAAATATTGAAGACATAGGTATATATCACTTTAATATCCACAAAAGAAACATAGCGATGACTGGAAGCTACAGTCCTTCGTCGAGAGAGCCTGTTCAACCCATTGTTGGCTTCTGTTCCGTCCAGGTCCCCACACCAAATCCACGAGGCCCAAGAGCATCATCAACCACCTTTAACATTGCGAGGACGCGCTCTTCCTCAAACGGTCCGCGGCCGACAACCTGCACCCCGACGGACAGCCCTTTCATGGCGTGAACGTCGTAGACCGGGTTGCGACCGCCGTATATCAGGGCTTCGGCAGCCGGAACCATCCCCCTCGACTTGGCGAGGAAGTCGGAAGGCAATGCATCCAGGTTCGGGTCGACATTGGTGACTGGAAGCACGCCGACGGCTGCAGAGGCAAGGAGTCAAGCGTTGCCTGTTCGTCCGAGAGTAGGTGTGGCACTGACCAGAATCGACGATGTTACTGACAGAGCAAGGCGAGGTGAGAGCAGCTCGGAAACACAAGCGATGCCACTCACTAGAGAATGGTCCCCGTTGCCAGCATATTCAAGTTCTTTGTGGCGCCGTGCGGGAGTCCAGGACATGCATTGACGGGGGCGATAATAGCATCGAGGTTGTGTCGCTTGAAAGTCTGCAGAAAGATGCGCCCCAATCAATTCACGACCATACCCACATGCAGTCTAAACTAAAACATATTGGCTTACCTTCGTCCGGAACTCCTCGATAAAGTCGGAACGTTTCTTCGTCCAACGCCACAGCTCCCCCACCGACTTAGGGCAGATTGCAGCCAAGATTCGCGCGAACGCCTTGTTGCGGGTGAAGGTGCGTATCGACCACACTAGGATGTCGCGGAAGATTTCTGACAGGCTGGAGAAGTCAGTGGAGCTTTCTAAAGACAAAGACAGGAGAGATCATACTCGGCAGCCGCGGCGCCAGGGCGACGAGAAACAGGCTGGGGTCCTGCGTTCAGGGTGTAAGGCGTCAGATATGAGGCGGTCGGACGAGGCGTATCTTGTTGGCACATACTCTGGGATCAGGTCCGACATGAGACAACAGCGTCTTGTAGCCGTCTGAGGAGCTGAGCGCAACGAAGATTTCGAAGGCGCGGCTGACTACAATCGCGGCAGAAGAGGTAAGCGTCGTAGACCATAGGCCAAGCTGTATAATCGGTTCATACCGTCAGGCAATTCAATCTCGACCATCTCGTGTCCTTCCCTCCGCAGCGCGTCGACAGTCTCCTGAACTGCGCGCTGGCAAGCCGGAGAAGCAGTCACGAAGCCGTCTATTGCGCACACCGTTCAGAGGGCAAGCTGTATAATTGACCAACGGCTATCTGAGACTCACCTGTCTTGTAATACCCAAACCGAACGCGCTTGGGGAGCTCGATATCACGCCAAGGGAGGGGAACAATCGTCGATTCGGACGCCTTGCCGTGCAGTGGGCTTTCGAGAATGGCGCGAGCGACAGCCTGGAGGTCGGACACGCTGCGCGCCATCGGGCCAAGAACGGAGTGCACTCCTTCGTAGCCTGGGACGGGCTCTGTTGAATACAGCAGTCAGCTGTGTTCCGTGAAAGAGCCGCTAAGTTCGTGACTCACCGATAGCACCCCTGGTAGGCCAGCGTCCGTGTCCCGGCTTCAAAGAGTAGACACCGCAAAACGATGTAGGGATGCGCAGCGAGCCTGTAGATCCAAACCAAGGTTCAGATCATAGACTAAAGGGGAAGGGGAAAACTAAGCAAGTTACTAACCTCCAACGTCACTTCCGATCCCGAAAACGCTGCCGTCCTGTGCGAGTAGCGCAGCCTCGCCTCCGGACGACCCGCCGCTCGTGTGGGCAGGCGAACGCGGGTTCGTCGTGCATCCGAAGAGCGGGTTGGCGCACTCGAAGGAAAGCATGGTCTGAAGAGAAGTCAGTCAGTAGACAAGCATGGACACGGCTCTGAGAAAGAAACAAACCTGTGGAATGTTGGTCTTCACGATCGGGATGCCGCCGGCCGCGCGAATGATTTGGGCCAGCTTGGTAACAAAGGATGTTGTTAGGAAAATTTGGAATCGGTTGAGGGTGCTGTGTGCTCACAGCAGCGTCCTCCGTCGCCCTCCGTCCGATGTACCTGCGAGCGAGGGTAGCGTCAGCATGGACTCTGACGACTTTCAGCTGGAGTCCAACGCACTTCGTAAACCCAAGGGTCGTATCCACTCCCTCAACGTTCAACTGATCCTTCAAGCTGACCGGGACGCCGTGCAGCCTGCGCGAACACTCCAAACGTCAGCGTCAAGTCCCTCGCGAGGTTTGGGACCTCGGCGCACGGTCCCTTGAGTTTCCCAGTCCTCCCGAACTCCTCGTCGAGCTTTTGGGCTTCGGCGAGCGCTTGAGCATAGAGGACTTCATGGACAAAGGAAGACGTCGCTGAGATGTAGTCATGGCGATGCGTAAAGAAGGAGAGACGCACTCTCAGTCAGGCAGTTGGTCGCCTTGTGCGCTCGGGCAGACGAGCGAACGTACGCCTAGCGGAACCCTTACTGTAGGCATTCATCGAGATCTTACGGATGAAAGAAAGATTGCGATGCGCACCTGTACCACCCTCACAGCTGTCCATTCTCCTTGCGCAATCCGCTCAGTGATCTCCTTGACTGCCGGTTCACGCTGTCAGCACATCAACGACTGCTTGGCACATGTTAGATCACTCACCTCCAGCTTTCAGAAACTCCACATCCTTCCCGACATCCACGTCCACCCCGGCGAGTCTCACTCCCTCGCTGAGCAGCCGCTCGCGCTCTGCAACCTTCGCGCGGGCCTTGCGCTGCCACTGCGGCGTAACGAAGAGGTGGTAAGGCGCGAGTATGAGGGACGAAAGCATTCTTTGTTGGCAGCGTTTGAAGGTGGATGCGAGGTGTTGAGGGAGAGGACGACCGACGGCTTTATGACTGCCGCCGCTGGCCGGCAGCCGACCACGAGCTTGTTTCGGAGTGGAGGGGCGCCCTTGGCTCGGTGGGTCGGGCACACTGCTCGTGGGCAGTCGGCAGGCGGGGCGCACCAGGGGGCCGCCCAGATCGACTGTTGAATACGAAGGAGCGTTCGGAGGCATGTGGTGTCGTTGAGAAGAAGGGTGAGTGAAGGAGAAAAAGACGTTGATGAGAGATTATGCCACCGCCCACACAGCCGACACACCGCGCTGGCTGCCGCTTTCAGCTCGCAAATTCCATAAGTTGCGAGAAGAGCAGTCTGTCCAAAAAGACCTCTACTAGATGAGCAGCCCACGCCGACTGACACCTAGGCGAGCGACACACGGCAACACCAAGACCGCACGCAGCGCTCTTCCCAGCCAAGACTGAAGGGCCGGCCAAACGCCGAATGTATGAACAGTTTGTCATATGCGATGCATGTGAGTGGGCGAAAAGAGAGTAAGGGTAATACAACGTCCAAAAGGCATGAGAGGGGTAATACAGATGCAGTGCAGACAAGCCGAAACCCGACAGGAAGAGAAATGTAAGAGCATGCGAGGAAGCGAAAGGGAGACGAATGTGAGCTCAGTCGTCGCCGAGGATGGTGCGAATGCCTGCGAAAGAGCGTGGGACTGAAGTCAGCACGGGAATTGCGCAGGAGGAAGAAGCGCGGATAATGCGGTCGAGGACGCACGCTTGATGATGTCAAGGTAGGAGGTGGTGGCGGGCGAGTCGGGGTGCTCTTCCAGAAAGTTGAGCCCGAAGTCGGACGCCTTGCCAATGCGGGGATCCTAAGAGCATTGAGGAAGGGTCAGTACCGTCGCATCTCATGGACGATCAAGAACAGGAAAACGCACCAGCGGCACCTTGCCCAGCAACTCCAGCCCGGTCTCCTTTGCCAACCGCTCCGCGCCGCCGGTGCTAGGCGCGAAGATCTCGCTGCGACCATGACAGCTGGGGCAGACGAAGCCGGACATGTTCTCGACGACGCCGAGGACGCGGATGCCGACCTTCTGGCAGAAGTCGATCTCCTTCCTCACGTCCTGGAGCGCGACCTCCTGCGGCGTGGTGATGACGACTGCGCCGTCGATGCCGCTCTCCTTGAGGTACTGGACGACGGAGAGGTGCTCGTCGGACGTGCCGGGCGGCGTGTCGACGAGGAGGTAGTCGAGGTCGCCCCAGTCGACGTCCTTGAGGAACTGCTTGATCAGCCCGTTCTTCTTCGGCCCCCGCCAGATGACGGCGTCCGAGCGCGAGGGAAGCATGAACCCGATGGACATGACGCCGAGGTTGTCCGAGACGTAGACGGGCGACCAGCCGGACGAGGACGAGTGCACCGTCTCGCCCTCGAGGCCCATGATGGTCGGGATCGAGGGGCCGCAGATGTCGACGTCCATGATGGCGGTCTGTCAAGAGAAGGTGAATTTGAATGAGCATGCCACGAGTACATCCAAAACGGAACTGAGAAACTCACCTGGCAGTCCTCGTCCGCCGCCATCGCCCACGCCAGCTGCGCCGTGAAGGTGCTCTTTCCCACGCCGCCCTTCCCAGACAAGACGAGGATCTTCCTCCGCACGGTCTCCATGCGCGCCTTGACGAGCGGGAGATCCGGGTCAGGCCCCTTGGGCGCTGTGGCGCAGACGGGCTGGTTCGGGCTGGTTGGATGGTCTCTCGTCAGCTGCTGCCCTGTACAAGGACCACCCTTGCCACATCACACTGCGATACTCACCATCCTGCGCAAGCGTCCGCCTTTCCTGCCTGGTCGGAATCGGTACCCTGCAAAGGCGACGCAGCAAGTCAGCCGAGAGGTCGTCAGAGGAAGAAGACGCGGCGCTGTGTGGCGTACGGGGCATTGCTCGGGTGCGTCGTCCGGCTGTGAAGGGAGGTTGTTCTGCAGCGTGGGTACGGGCTGCGCTTGCCGTAGCGCGATCATCGTGGTCGGCTATGCAAAGTGAGGGTGAAGGTGTGGGTGTGGTGATGGCGAGAAGGCAAGACGGAAAGCCGAGCTCGTTGCTGACTTGAGCACTTGAGCGCGAGTTTCTCGCCCGAATGCGTGCCTTGCCGCCGTCGGCAAGGCCGGCTCGCTGACGTTGGCCAGCTCCCCTCACGGAGACGACGGCCCTGCCTTGCCCCTGACTTGCATCTCGCCGCGCTGGTCGTGCTCGCTGTTGAGACTCCCGTTCTCGCCATGTTCAACACCAGCCGGGGCGCTACCACGCGCCTCTCTGGCACCACACTCTCCTTCGGCACCGCCTCAGAGGTCGGGCCCCTCAGCTCACGCCCATCCTACGACACCTCGGACGTCGACCCCTGGGGTAGCGCGAGCATGCCTCCTCCCGCGCCTCCCCCGGCGTACACTACCCCATTTGATTCGATTATATGTGAGCTTGCGAATACCAGGTTGGAGGAATGCAGATGATGCAACACTGAAACTGTGGGATCTGCGCCCGATAAGCCGAGAGCGAGCTGCCCCAGGCGTATCATCAGACTTGGGCCGCTGCCGACCAAGCACGACAGGGCGACGTATCAGTCAACACGCTGCACCGCGTACTTGCAGCCAGCAACCTTCCTGCATCACAGATAGAGAAGGTGCGCTTCCGATGCCACACCCTAAACCGCAATCACGCTCATCTCCACCCCCTGCTCAGATCGTCAACCTCACCGCCTCCCGCGCGCGCGTTTCGAAGCTCGAGCTCTGCGTCGCGCTGGCGCTCACCGCGTTTGCGCAGCAAGGCCAAGAGCCCTCCATCGAAGCCGTCATCGCGCACAAGCACGCCCTCCCCCTCCCCACGCTCGATCGCGCAGCCGTCGCGCAGGCGTCCTCCGCATTCGCAACGCCCGCGCCGCGCGCGCCTCTGCGCGGCGGGACCCTCGACTCGGATCCCTGGAACACAACTTCGGGAGTCAATGGAGCCGTGCCGGTGGCCGCGTCGAACCACTTTGGGATCGAGTTTGGGCAGGAGGCGGACGACCCGCCCGCTGCAGGCGCGGGGGAGGGCGAGACGTGGAAGGGAGTGGTGGAGACAGTGCAGGTGCAGTTGAGAGCGGAGAAAGAGGGTGAGTGGGAAGAGAAGGGATTGGTTGCTCGTGTAGAACCGTCGGGGCTGACATGAGGAGATCCAGGCTTCATCCTCAAGCATCACGTCTTCACTCTCGAGTCCTCCGTGCGCTTCCCTTCCTATTCAACCTCCCCCTACCCTCCTCACACCTCTCGCTCCTTCTTACAGTCCCGAACCTCGCCCGTCTCGCGACGCTACTCCGACTTCGACTGGTTCCTTGACATCCTCCGTTCCCGCTACCCCTTCCGCCTCCTCCCGCTCCTCCCTCCCAAGCGCCTGACAGGTGAAGTGCCAGCATCCTCAGGCAGCATGCGGACCACTCGGAAGCACTGACGGTGACTGATCGGAGCGTCTAGTCTCAGGCCACACCCTCAGCGCTGACCCCACCTTCCTCGAGAACCGACGGAGGGGCTTGCAGCGCTTTATCAACTTTGTCGTGTTAGTATCGCCTTCATGGGCAGAGGAAACAGTTGGAGGGGGTGGCTGATGTGCGGTTGTGGGGCGTGGGTACTGCAGAAACCACCCTACGTTGAAGCAGGATGGCGTGGTCAAAACGTTCATGGAGGAGCCTAATCTGGAGCAATGGCGAAAGAGCACGCAGGTCTCGCACGAGGAAGAGGTCAGTCGGGATCACTTCTGTTCTTCGTCCCCATCGTTGACGCAGTCACATATCTGCAGGCCATCTCGAAGCGCCTTGACCGCAATGCGGAGATGTCAATCCCTGTCGATCTGGAAGAGCGACTCTCGTGGGTTCTCCAACTACTCTCCTCTCCCTTACCCTTCTTTTTGCATCTCACCAACGCTCTACAAACCGCAGAACCATCAAGTCCTCCCTGCCCGCCGTGATCGAGTCCTGGCAGCGACTGTGCGCGCTGCTGGAGCGTATCGCGCGCCGGCGCGAGGCGGACGCGGCGGACTGGGCGCGCTTCGGCGTCACTGCGCGCGGGCTCGCGGAGGCGGACGGCGAGGCGTGGCGGCGCGCCGAGGGGGATAGCGTGCGTGGCATCGTCGAGGTGCTCGGCCAGCGGGCGGGCGAGCATGCCGAGGCCGTGGAGGAGCGGGCGGCAAAGATGATCCTTGGTATCGTGGAGGACTTCAAGGTGCGTTCGACACTTTCACAGCGTGCTGGACCTGGACGTGATGCTTACTGGGTTGGAGTGGGGGGCAACAGCGCCAACGCGACCTCTACGTTTCTTTCTCCGCCCTGCTGCAACGACACGAGCGGCTCTCCCCCGACTCTGTCGAGCGTCTGAAAAAGCGCATCGAAACGTCCCAGCGCAAGCTCGACGCGCTCCGCAACCAGCCCCCTCCCTCCAGCAGCACGGCGTCTTCCTCCCCGCCCGGCGCCGGCGCCGCCGCGCCGCCCGCGTCCGCCGCGGAGGTGGACAAGTACCTGACGGAGATCGAGCGCGACCAGGCGGAGATCGCCGTGCTCCTCTCGCGCAGGGTGTACGGCCGGTGGTGCCTCTGGGCCGAGCTCGCGTTCGTGCTCCAGAGGCAGGAGGGCGTGTTGCTCCAGCAGACCGCGCGGGACTTTGCGGGCGCGGAGGCGGCGTGGGTGCGCGAGCTCGGAAGGGGCTGGGAGGCACTGGAGGAGGGGTTGGAGAGACTGGCGATGTAAGCGTGACGTGAGGTGGAGGAGGAGGGTTGGGTGGATGGGGATGGGGCCGACGGGTCAGGATCTGTTGTTTGTGCATCCTTTTCTTTTCTGCCCGCTTCATTTGCCGCTACCGTTCTAGTTTGTAAGATCTCGCACGTGCATTTGCATTGTTCATCACTGTGTATCTGATGGCCTGCTCGTACAATATCTTTGTGGCGGCGGCTATTGGTCGGTGAGCGCGAGTGAGTGAGGCTGAAGTGAGCGCTGCGTCTTCACCACGGCCAGCTGGCCAAAGCTGGCAGAGGGCTAAGCCCAAGGGGTGATCGTCTTTCACGGTCCGTAAACAGTTGTTGAAGTTGGATGAAGATGTTGGGGCCCGCAGGCAGTGTCACCGAAGTGAGGATGTGGGGACTCGCAGGTATGTACTCTACAATGCTATCAATCCCCGCTTCGCACCGATTGCCGTCCCGGCCTTGCTGCTGCAGCTATGCAAGAGAACTACGTCCTAACACCATGACTTGAGGGTCACAAGCGAGCAGGAGCAGTTGCCCAATGTCCTAATCTTCTGCTGCTAGATGAATCGACCGCCAGGTTCACCATCGGCAGGTGGGAGGGGTTTTGTTTCCCTTCTTTTTAGGAATAGCGGGATCTTGCAGTTTCATATCCCTCCCGCAGACGCTTGCGGGAGCCGCCGCAGCGCCGTTGAGAACTTGAGAGGAGTGGAGGTCCCGGCCGGACGCACGTTGGCAAAATTATTGCGAATGTGAGGCATTTTGCCTCTGATCGTGCGTGAGCTTCTCAAGTCTCGATCGGACGGGACCTGCCTTGAACTTAAACTGCCCCTTGCCGCACCTCTCAACTGTACCTCCATTATTTCTCGCTGATTGCCTCTAACATTTTGTCCTTCAATTACAATAGAGTCAATATTCTGATGCCGCCCGGTCTTCCGTCGCGAAAGCTGGCGTCATCGAAGCCGCCCTTCCAGATCTTGTAAATCGTCCTCGAGTGCTTCGTGGCGTTCAGCTGATGGAGCCGATGGGCGTGGATGGGGTCAAACGGGTCCCCGCTTATCGTCGCCTCTGTTGTCCTGATCCAACCCTACCCATTCGCCGGCTTTTCGTGATTCCGTCGCTCCGAGTCGCGTTCTGGTGCAACAGAACCCTGGAGCTCCGCCTCAGTGAGCCTTCAAGAGGCCCGGGTCCCATGCCCTGGCGAGCTTTGTGCCATGGCCAACTGCGCCGCTCGTCCTCTCGACTTTCTGTAGTCGCTCTCAGGCCCTCAACTCTTTCTCCCTCACACGCTCACTCCTCCTCTTCTCTTCTCATCCCCTTCGTTAGGATTCGGGGATCCTTCGCAATCCTCGTCGTCGGCCTCGTCTTCGATTACGACCCATCCCACGGCTCGGCCCCTTCCCACGCTCCCTTCTTCTCGCAATGGGACCTTCTTTCGACCTTCATGAACGTCGCTCGTCTAGCCACTCGGGGTACTACTTCTCCGAGGTCGACGAGTGGGAGGATGATCGTCGCTTCTCTGTCGTCTCGGCGGTCTCTCAAGCTCAGACGTCGAGCTACGCGCCGACCGAGGCCCCGGACTCGCCGCCCGTATCGCTCTCGGAGCTGCGGATATCGCCAGTTACGGAGTATCCGCCGGGAGACTTCACCTTTCCTCAGCCCACCGCTCTCTACGTCACGCCGCCAGACGGCCAGGCGAATGGGTCCCTGAGCATCGCGCCCTCCGCTTCACGCTCGTCCTTCATGACGGCCCTCTCCGAGCCCTTGCACACCGCGCCT
>JTLS01001076.1:0-10850 GCA_000826855.1 Basidioascus undulatus | reverse complement strand
GAAGGAGCGGCTGGTCATCCTGGGGAGCGGGTGGGCGGGGTACAGTTTGTTGCGGAAGGTGCGTTTTGTTCGGGGGTGTAGGGAAGGCGGGGCAGGAGCTGAGAGAGAGGTAGCGGGGGACAGGTCGATAAGAGGCGGTATGATGGTGCGTGTGGGTTGTGCGGTGCGAAGAGAGAGGAGGGAGGGAAGGGAAGGAGAAGGCTGATGATGTGGTGTCGGCGGGGGAGACAGTAACGGTTATTAGCCCGAGCACGTACTTCGCTTTTACGCCCTTGCTGGCGAGCACGGTGCGCCCTTACCCACCAGCCTCCCTCAACGCGCCTTCCAACTGACTGCGCGCCCTTTAAACAGGCGGTAGGCACGCTCGAATTCCGCTGCGCCCTCGAGCCCGTGCGCTCCCAAAAAACGACGTACCTCCAAGTGCGTTTTCTCCTCTCTTCTCCCCTCCCTCCTCCTCACCCTGCCCTCTCCCCTCCCAGGCCTGGGTAGACGCGATCGACTTCTCCTCGCGCACACTCCGTGTCACGCCCGCAGTCCCATACAAGCCTGACCCGTTCCGTAAGATCCCGATCCCGGAGAAGCTGGAGGGCGACGAGAAGGAGGTTGCGCCTGCCCCGGCGTCCGCGAGCGGCGACCCCGCGCCCGCGTACGAGGACCCGCCGACGCACCCGAAGGAGGAGCCGCCGAGCGTGCGCGCTCCCGCATTCGATCTGGAGTACGATAAGCTTGTTGTTGCGGTGGGAAGCTATAGTCAAACGTTCGGGACGCCGGGGGTGCGTTTCGGTTCTTCCGGGCGGAAGGAGAGCTGATACGACTTGAAGCTGATTTTGGGGCTTGAATGGGGGTGTGGGGAGGACAGGTCAAAGAGTACGCGAACTTCTTGAAGACCGCTGGCGACTCGCGCGCCATTCGCGGGCGCATCGTCGAGGTGTTCGAGCTCGCCGCGCAACCATCGCTGACGTTCGAGCAGCGCCGGAAGCTCCTCAGCTTCGTGATCGTTGGCGGGGGTGCGTCCTTTCCCCTTCCCTTATATAGCTTCTTGGCTGAGTGCGGCGCTGCACAGGCCCTACGGGAGTCGAGTTCGCCGCGGAGCTGCACGACCTCCTCACTAGCGACTTCAAGCGGTACTACCCGAGCCTGGTGCCGCATGCGATGTGCGTCCTGCCGTATCCATATTTTTCAAGAGGTAACTTGACTTGCTCAGCGCACTTGCTTTGGGTTGGAGTGCAGGATCACGATCTACGACGTCGCACCCGGAATCTTGGGGTCGTTCGACGAAGGCTTGCGCGCGTATGCGGAGGAGAAGGTGCGAGCATTTGAATTGTGAGATACTCGGTGCTGATGTGGGTGGTGGTGCGTGGGCGCATGTGCAGTTCGCAAGAGACGGCGTGGTCGTTAAGGGCAACCGGCATGTTTTGGAGGTCGGCGACGGGTGGCTGAAGGTGAAGGAGGAGGGGACTGGTCAGTCTCCGAAGCTTTCATCTGGGAGAGTGTGTCCTACTGACGCATCCATGCACACAGTTCCATTCGGTCTGCTAGTCTGGTATGCCTCTCCTCTCCACCCCCTCACTTCGAACATCGCAGCCAACTGAGACATGCACAGGTCCACCGGCCTTGCCCCGAACCCGCTCGTGCAAGCGCTCGACGTGGACAAGCACCCCAAGACCGGCAGCGTCCAGACGGACAACCACCTGCGCCTGCTCGACAAGGACGGCCGCCCGATCCTGGGCGTGTACGCCGCGGGCGACTGCGCGACGATCAGGGACTCGCCGTTGTTGCCGGCTACTGCGCAGGGTCCGTTTCTTCTTGGTCCTCCTTCCTTCGTGATCTGAAGTGGGAAGTGGGAAGGTGGTAACTGATGACAGAGATGGACAGTTGCGGCGCAGAAGGCGATCTACCTCAGCGAGGTGCTCAACAAGCAGGCGCAGGGCGTGCCGGAGCAGGAGGTCGGCGAGTTCAAGTTCCGCAACAAGGGGAGCATGAGCTACATCGGCGGGTGGCAAGGTTGGCTGTCTTTGTTACTGCGAGGGTTAATGAGAATGGACGGGCTCAGACCGGGGGCGGGCGGGGGGCGAACAGCGCTGGTCGACCGCACGCAGCAGGACGTCAGTGGGCCCAAGGGCGGGGAAGCGGGGTGCGTCGTTTCATTCTCGAATGACAAGGTGGTAAGGGCGGATGGATACTGATATTGCGAGTTCGCGGCCAGACGCTTCGCCTGGCTCTTGTGGCGCAGTGCCTGTCCGTCCACCTTCTCCCCCGCTCCCCTTCTCTTCATCCCATCGCTCACTTCTTTCTCGCCCCGATCAGACTGGACTATGACTCTCTCAATCCGGAACAAGCTGACGATCCCCTACTTCTGGTGCGTCATGCTGTTTGTCTGAAGAACCGGGCCGGAAGGCTGACTGAATCGGGGATGCTCGGAAAAGGTTCCTCAACTGGATCTTTGGACGTGATATCACCAAGTTCTGAAGGATGTAGCTTCTGATTTGATTTTGAGAGGAATAGACGGACAGCTCCACTGTACTTGCTCTTGGGTGCGCAGTGGCACGCGGTTTGCTGGACAGATAGACAGGGGAAGCACTGCCTAGGAGATCGGCTAGCTGCATAACATGCAGTACTGGATTTTACTTGAGAAATGTCCAGATTACTTGATGATGATCATCGCAAATTCAGGTTTCGGCGCGCTGCGGTGGTACAAGAAGAAATGCCGAAGCACATAACAAAGCGAGGACCATCTTTCATGGGCAACAACACAACCTCTCGTAGTCAATTCGTGCACTATACAGGAAGAAGGAAAGGTTCTGTACCACTTACGAGCACCGGAGGGAGGATGCGTACGCCGTAGAGGTGCGCAACTTGCCCGAAGACGAGAGGAGCCGCGGCAGAACCCATCAGACCGAGACCTGCAAGACCGGAGGTGTCAAGAATCTTGTGCCAAACCAGGCCTTGTTTAGGATAAAGAGATCATAAAAGACCTGTCGTGAGAGAGACGACTGCGCTCTTGAGGCTCGGTGGCACGCGGATGGAGGCGAGCGAGATAACGGTGGGCGTTATGGGACTGTGTGGGATCTATGCCCTAAGCGGACATGGTTGAGATACACAAAAAGATTCCCCTTACCCATAGAAAAACCCCACAAAGAATATGGTCGGAGCGTGCTGCGAGACGGTGCAGGAGAGCCAGAGCACGCCGTACAGCAGTGCGACCATGCAGAGCAAGCAGAAGTAGGGTAGGCGGTTGCCCATGCGGTGGGTGGGATATGCTACGAGCAATCTTCCGGAAGCCATTCCTCACGCCCATATGCGTCAGCCAGAAACCCAGACAGAAGCGACTCAAGGTGCAGCTCACCTGTCCAGAACCCAGACAGCTCAAACTGCGCAATGCCGTCGGGCGCGTGTTTTACTCGGAGGAGATAAGTGGGGAGCCAATTGACTAAGATATATAGCATGGAGTACGACGTGGCGGCCATGAAGAAGCCGAGTCTGGTGCGCTTGGCTTGTCAATTGCTCGACTTGAATGGGTTGGAGCAGAAAGCGTGGCACACAGTGCGACGGGAACGCGAAAGACCTGTTTCAGTCGTCCGAATGCCGTCCGATGAGAGTGCACATCGTCGAGTTTCTGGACGTGGTTTGCGAAGAGGAGGAAGCCGGATAAGGCGAGAAGGAGGGTGATAGCTCTGGTTCGACGGCCAGGCAGTCAAGTCAAGAAAGCCCGGCGTCGAACAGGATGCGTCTCACAATGGCAGCCAGTAGTAAACCTGGGTCGTTGTATTAAGTTTGGGCATTAAGGGAGCTTTAGAGACTGATCACTCACATGCCAGGGAATGCCGTTTCGCACGTAAAGTCCAATTACGAAGGGCGCTATGAGCTGAAGAGGGATCAGACAGTTTTACGCCCACGAATTCTAGAGAGCGGCCCACAGATCCAATCTGATAAATGTCGTGTCAATGAATGATGTCGCATCCCCGTGGCTGCATACTGACTGAGAAAAGGGTATACACAACCAAGAACAGCTTGCCGTCTTCATACTGTGTGTGACCCGCGGACCCCTCAGGTCAACACCGAGCAACACATCCCAAATCAGGTGGAAACAGCCCACATGAGCAAGTGTGGTAATCACGCAGACGTCTAGCAGTCCTCCACCCAGACCGAGCAGCCCCAGCGCAGCGACGAGGCCTCCGAATGGTGGCCTGGCGACCATCGTCAGGCAGCCGGCGGCGTACAGGGCGCATGCGAACTGCGTCTTGCAGAAACTGAGCTCGTTGTGGATCTTGGTGACATGGGGTTGTGGGCTTAAAGAGAGCTCACCATCAGAGCCCATCGCAGGCTGAAGTGGTGCAAGATGAAGGAGGTAGATATACAAGAGACGATGTACCTGCATGCGCCGTAAGTACCGGACTAAGTGGGTGTATTCAGGAGTGGCTCACCCGCCCATGAATGCCAGAAATATGAGCGAAATTCTGTCATAGCCTACCCCATAGTCTTCCTGCATCGCCGGCAGATTCGCGCCCGTAGCGGAGTCGTTCAGCCCGAGGGTCATCATGCTCAGCGCGACCTGTTCTTCCACCTCCATAAGCTTCTTGCCTTCCTGCCAGCGGAGCGCCCGGAGTACGCCCAAAGGCCACCACCAGCGGCTTTTTCGGGATTCGCCGCCGTCCCAGACGAAAGGCCTCCTCCGACGCGCGCGCAGCCGTTGCGTGCGGGGGGAGGAGCGGCGCGACGTCGCTTGCTTCTGAGTCGCTGGGTGAGCCGTCCAGCATGGGGAAAGCAAGTATGGGGTTCAAAGAATTGGGAGAAGGTGTAAAGGGGAAAGGAAGTGGCTGGGATCCGAAGGAGCGGATGAGATTGAGTTGCCAGAGGGTTGGATGCACGGGGAAGAACAAGATTCACGAGCACTGGTCATACATTCAGGTGTGGAGAATGGGTATAAGCAGCTATATTCCGGATATTTGATTTATATGAAAGGTACTGATAGATATTCTGCTGTCTTGTCGCGGCAGGGCGTCGGCACCGCCTGGACACTTCAATCGAGGAGGACTGCCTCGCTGCCGCCTGCGATAGCCGACGCTGTTCTTCAGTTGCATCGTGCCGCATCATTTATGCTGGGATATATCGGAGAATAACAGGGTCTGCAACTTCGAGAAATTGTCCCTGGCGCAAGTGTCGATGAAGCCGATTCCGCAGGAAAAGCCTCTTGATGGAACGGGACTGCCCCGCGCCAGCTCGCCCTTTCAGCATAATGAACACTTCCACAACTTAGAAGGAAAACAAACGGGCGACTTTCACGTAAAATTTGGAAAAACCGTTGCAGGCGTAGGGTTCAAGATGTCAGACCGCCCCATTGCACTTCAACCGCCGACAGCCGCCGCCCGACCAGTGCATGCTGGGACACCGGATTTGGCCTGTGACCACGTTTTCTTACCTGATCAACACACTCTCTATATCTCTGGCCATCACAACTGGAAAAGGGTCAGCAGTTTGTTTGCGAGGGAGAATGCAGTCGAGGAAGAAACCTGCGTTTCGGGTCTTCGGGCGAGTGCCTCGGTCGCGCGAGGGCGTGTCTCAGTCCCGAGCGTCTTCCCTTGACTTGCTCTGCACATCGTTCCTCTTGGCCATCGCCTCCTCACTCTCCGTTTTCCGCTCGTTTCGCTAGCGACGCTCGCTTAGGGACTGAGAATACCATCCTGCCGCTTTACCGCCGTCATGGCTAAAGTGCAGGTTGTTCTCGGTAGCGTAAGTTGACGGTTGGGGCGGCAGACCAGCCAGCCCGGTGGCTGACTCGCGAGTGGTGCGGCGGGGCAGCAATGGGGCGACGAGGGCAAGGGCAAGCTCGTGGACGTTCTCGGTGAGCACCATACTTTTTCAACGGGCGAAGTTGTGTGGAATGGGAGGGAGGGGTGCGCTGGCAAAAGGTGATCGAGTCATGGTGCTCCTGGACGTGATACTGACCAATTCTGCGGCTTCCTGTTCGCAGGCCACGAGGTTGACCTCTGCGCTCGTTGCGCCGGCGGCAACAACGCCGGGCACACGATTGTCGTCGACGACTTCCCGACGCCCTCGGGTCCGATCCGGCAAAAGTTCGACTTCCACCTTCTCCCCTCGGGGCTCGTCAACCCGTCCTGCATCGGCTTCATCGGCTCGGGCGTGGTCGTGCACATCCCCTCGTTCTTTGCCGAACTCGACACGCTCGTCGGCAAAGGCCTCGACTGCGCGCACCGCCTCTTCGTCTCGGACCGCGCCCAGGTCGTGTTCGACTTCCACCAGATCGTCGACGGCCTGAAGGAGGTCGAGCTCGGCGGCAGCAGCATCGGCACGACCAAGAAGGGCATCGGCCCCGCGTACTCGTCCAAGGCTTCCCGCTCGGGTCTCCGTATCCACCACCTCTACGACGAGGACTTCCCCGCCAAGTTCCGCAAGCTCGTCGAGGGCCGTTTCAAGCGCTACGGCCACTTCGAGTATGACACCGAGGCCGAGATCAAGCGGTACAAGGTTCGCCTGTTGTCCCCTTTCCGATTCTGATCGGTTCACCCACATGCATGATTATTCACAGGAGCTCGCCGAGCGCCTCCGTCCTCATCTCGTCGACGGGCCGTCCTACGTGCACAAGGCGCTCAACTCGGGCAAGCGCGTGCTCGTCGAGGGCGCGAACGCGCTCATGCTCGACATCGACTTCGGCACGTACCCCTACGTGACCTCCTCGTCCACGTCCATCGGCGGCGTCTGCACCGGTCTCGGTGTCCCGCCCCAGCGCATCGGCGAGGTCTACGGTGTCGTCAAGGCGTACACGACCCGCGTCGGTGGTGGGCCGTTCCCGACTGAGCAGCTGAACGTGAGTCGTTCGGCAAACAACGCTCATCTTTGCCTGTTGATTCTGATGGGAATGTTCGTGCGTGGTGGTTCAGGACGTCGGCACGCACCTCCAGGAGGTCGGCGCCGAGTGGGGCGTGACGACCGGCCGCCGCCGTCGCTGCGGCTGGCTCGACCTCGTCGTGCTCAAGTACAGCCACCTCATCAACGGTTACACGCAGCTGAACCTCACCAAGCTCGACGTGCTCGACGCTCTGCCCGAGATCAAGGTTGCGGTCGCGTACGAGCTCGACGGCAAGGAGCTCGAGTCCTTCCCTGGTGCGCCCTTCCCTCTTTGCTGTCCCCAGCTTTATCCGCGCCAGGAAATCTGACTGCATTGCTTGTGCCCGCCTGTAGCGAACCTCAACCTCCTCGAGCGCATCACCGTCAAGTACGTCACGCTCCCCGGCTGGCAGACGCCGATCAACAAGGCGCGCAAGTGGGACGACCTCCCCGAGAACGCGCGCAAGTACGTCGCGTTCATCGAGGAGTACCTCGGCGTCCCGGTCACGTCCGTAGGCGTCGGCCCCGGCCGCGACGAGATGCTCTTCAAGCAGTAAATGCGGGTGGCGGCGGCGGGGTTGGAGTGGAACTGTGTCTTTAGAAGATGGGAAGCGGGCTGGAGGGACGGGTTAAATTCCTTCTTGTTTTCTTGCTTCTCGGAACAATGTCTCGTATGTACGTGCCGCGTGAGCGGAATGGCAGTTGTAGCCAGAGATGACAGTTTCCTTGTCTTGGTGCACATGCCCTAAAAAAATCGCTCGGTAGCCGCCTGATCGGTGATCAGCGATCGAATAGAAACACCGGAACAGACGGGACCTGGTGAGCATCGTTGGGCCAGCAGCGGAGGAGTCTGAAAAGTTAGGCGCCAGGCGGAGTGCCTGCTTTCCCCACTTTCACGACATTGGGGCTGAGGAGGGGTTGGTGTACAGTGTGTACAGCTCGCCTTTTCGCACTTACCACGAACTTTGAGGCAACATGTGGGCTCTGAAAGTGCTTGCTTTGACCAGCGGTGATCCTCAAGTGGTCAATCAGAAGTCAGCGGTTCCCACACGCTCGGCATTTCGATGTCCGTTGCACCGAACTGCATGCTGCTCACCCTTCGACCTCCGTCTTCTCCGTCCGCAAATTAACTTGCATCTCAACAGGTTGGTCAGACCACCCGGCACTACTTCTACATCTGTCCCCTCTCAAGGCACCGGTAAACATCCGAGCAGGCCCACACGATGCCGCCAGCTCCCGAGCTCCCTGACGACTTCGTCGGCCTCCTCAAAGCCGCCGAGGCTCACTTCTTCCCGCAAGGCGAAGGCGTTCCTCCCTCCCTCAAAGCCACCTCATACCCCAATCCGGAGTCCATCGCATCCATCATCGATCACACGCTCCTCACCAGCTCTGCTAAGCCGCAAGAGGTCGCCGATCTCTGCACCGAGGCGGTCGCCCTGGGCACCGCGACGGTCTGCGTGAATGCGTCGTACGCGGAACAGTGTTCGGCCGCACTGAAGGGCACGGATGTGCGCGTGTGCTGCGTCGTTGGGTTCCCGTTGGGCGCGATGGGAACGAGGGGGAAGGTGGAAGAGGCGAGGGAGGCGATTGAGCTTGGCGCGAACGAGATCGACGTGGGTGAGTTCTCCTTATCCACTTGGAATTTTTGCTTCTAAGAGGAGCTGACGCTTGGTTACTTACAAACAGTCGTGCACATTGGACACCTTCTTTCCGGCAACCTCGAATGTACCCCTTTCCATGTCCTACCCCGATCTTCGGACGCTGACCACTTACTTTACCCACCTCAGACGTCTACCACGACATCCATTCTCTCACCTCTGCCTTCCCCGGAACTCCATTCAAGGTCATCCTTGAAACTGCCCTCTTGACCCCCCGCGACATCCTCGTCGGCACGCTGCTCGCTGCGCACGCTGGCGCAGCCTTCGTAAAGACCTCCACAGGCTTCTCCGCCGCGGGCGGCGCGCGTGTGGATGACGTGCAGCTCATGCGCGCTGCATGCGAGTACTTTGAGGGCACGACTGGGCGGAGGGTGAGGGTCAAGGCGAGCGGGGGGATCCGGACGAGGGAGGACGTCTCGAAGAGTACGTTGAGGGCTTCTCGAGGGATCAGGGGACGAGGTAGTGTCGTGCTGATATTGAAAATCTGGCGGAACGCAGTGCTTGCGTCTGGCGCTGAACGCATCGGGGCGAGTCGCACGAGCAGTATTTGCAAGGAGGGTACGGAGACGGGAGACAGCGAGAGCAAGGATGGGTACTGAGGTAGCAGGTGTCGGTGAACTCAACGTTTGCATACGTGAAACAAACTTCTGCCTTCTCAAAAGTATCCCGGGCCGCGACTGGATATCTGGTGTTCTGCAGAAGGGGCGAGCCGGAACGGCAGTACAGTCCGGTGGTACGAGGACGCCGTGTCGGAGGAGGACTGGATGTGCATTTCCCCCTGAACGTATTTGTGTAAATTAAGTGTTTGAGCTGTTTCGAGGAACATGTCCTGTGGTCTCTTTGCGACAACCCAACGGGATTCTTCGAAACCCGCCTACCGTAGTGGCACGACGCTTTGTTAAGGGACAGGACGCCTACCAAAACACCGGCTTTGGTTTGGCACAGAGACAGCATTAAGATCAGCAAGCTCGACAGAATGTATCATTGGTATTCGTTCAAGAAATACTTGGTCAGACGCGCCACGCACCCCACCCATTCGGCCGACCCGATCTGAACTGCATGCCCCCTAACGCGCTCACGACGACGGTCCCGCCTCGGCCGTGTCTTTGAAGGTTAGACCACGATTAAGGCAACCAAAAAAATTTCAGCGCTTTAAAAAAAACTTGAAGGAATGGAGCATCAATGCCGCACCTTTGAACTATCGCCTTCGCCTCGCTCTCCGACATGGTCCCCCGGCGTGTCTGCTTCCCCACGTCGGGCATCGTCGCCACCCCTATCATCCCCCAACCACCTCTACATCAACCCCAACTGAACAAACCCCACAGTTAAAGGCTCACATTTGGTGCTTCTCTCCTTGCGCTCCTCCGTGGCCTTGTCCTGCCTCGCGTTCCATTCGGCCGCCGAGAGCGCGCGGTGCGCCGCAAGGACGTCCTTGGAGTCGACGTTTGGATTTGAGCAGAGCTCCTCCCGGACCTTCTTGTTTCTCGAGGGCGGAAGACCGCTGTCGAGGAGGTGCTCCGCGATGATGCGAGCCACATGCGCGCGGTCGCTGGCGGATTGCCCGGTGCCGCTCGTGCTGGGCTTTGAGCTAGGTGGTGGTGTAGTGGCGAGCCATACTTCTTCTGCTGAAAATTCGAGTATATACCCTACTTATGTAGGCGGTTAAAGGGCGGGTAGGCGGTGGTGGCAGGTTCAGAGTCGTAGGGCAAGGTCCTGCGTGTGCCTTGACGATACGCGGGGATACGGCTTTCGAGCGGGATGACACACGTTCGTCCGCCGAGGTATACCAGCTCCGTTAATTTGTTACCCCTACAACATTCGTATTTTACAAGTGAGGCACCATATTTTTGTAAGTTTTTCCAAAGAAACGGAGAGGCAGAGGATTCACGGCGCTGCCGCTGCCGACGTTGTCCGCGTTGGCTGACAACACTCGTCGGAGTGCTTCTTGCAGTGCGAAGAAATGCCTGATTCCGAACGGCATATGAGATGTAAAATTCTTAATTTTTTACTCCCCCCTATTCTATTTCAACTTTGTGGTAAGGGCTTGCCTCTCTGTTCGTGCTCATCCTTGAGAGTGACAACCAACGGACCGCAGAATGGCGGCTATGGGCGCTTTCCTCCGTACGCCAGACCATCAGGTTGAGATTTGTTGAAATTTCTACTTTAATTAGCCCGCCCTACCTACACTTGGGAAACTTGCATGAAGGATGCGGTTCTTGTCGAGCAGCAGTGGTGGGCAGCCAACTAGTACTTTCGCCGTCAAACGTATACCTTCCAATGTCTACCTTCCAATGTTTACTTTAACCTACTTTCAGTCTGATGGATGCGTTCGGGATGGGGTGTGCG
>JTLS01001075.1:0-10868 GCA_000826855.1 Basidioascus undulatus | reverse complement strand
CCGCCCCTACTCCTTCGACCGCACCGGGAAACACAGTGACCCTCGCCGAGCTCGCGTCCAAGAACGCCCCGCACGCGCCGCGCGCGGCGAAGCCGGACGGGGGGGTCGCGCCGGCGGGGGGGAAGGACCAGGCGGTCCTTGCGCATCTGGTTGGCGTTGCGGCGACGCAGGGCGCGGGAGGGGCGGCGGCGGAGGAGGCGCTGCTTAGTGATCCGGCGGAGAGGCCGAGGGGGTATAGGGATTTGGAGAGGTGGGTTGAGGGGAGTTTGGATGTGTATCGGGTGCGTTCTCCTTTCCCCTTCTCCTTTCCCCTTCTCTTCCTCTTCCTCTTTTCAGAAGGTGGGAAAGACCGAAAGCTGACATGGGGATGATCGCAGCCCGAGCTCCGCCCCCTCCTCTTCCCTCTCTTCGTGCACGCCTACCTGGACCTAACCTCCCTCTCCTTCACCTCCGCCGCGCGCGCCCTGCTCCTGCGCCACTCAGGCCCGCTCCTCCCGGCGCACGGGGAGACGATCGCCCGGCTGGCGGGGATCACGCTCCCCTCGCACGTGCGGACCGACCCGCTCGCGCAGCGCTGGCGGAGCCAGAAGTACGTGGTCCGCATGGGCCGGGCCGCGTGGGGGCTTTTCTTGGGATGGTTGAGCGACGCGCTTGTTGGGGGCCCCGCTGGAGAGGGGGGAGGCGTGAGAGGGGGAGTGGAGGGGAAGGGGAGGCAGGCGATGCTAAAGTTGGTTAATGAGAGGTTGAAGGTGGATGGTGCGTCTTCGTCTCTCTTCCTCTTCCTCTTCCTCCCCTCTTCTTTGCCACTTTTCCCCTTCTGCTCCCGGGACTCACACCCCCACCCGCAGTCCTCGACGCCTCCATCCGCCTCACGCCCTCGCTCCTCGAAGAGTCCACCGGCCTCGTCTCCGACCTGGTAACCTCCTACCCGACCCTGCGCGGCGCACGGCCCATCACCGCCGCCTCTCCGTCCGCATTCAACGCAGCGGCGGGCCCGCTCAAGCTCGGGCCGGCCCCTCTGGAAGAGGGGCTGCGCGCGGAGGTCGAGCGGACCGTCAAGGCCGAAGATCCGGGCCCTGGGGAGCGGATGGACGTGGACGGCGAGCAGCAGCCGCAGTTGAAGAAGGAGGGCGAGGACGCGGGGGCGGCGGCGGCGGCAGCGGCGGAGAAGAAGGAGGAGGAGAATAAGCCCGAGAAAGGGGGGGTGGAGGCGCCTACGAGGGCGGACATGCCCCCTCTTCCGGTGTTTAGGACCGCGGACGTCAAGAGGGAGGTGGAGAAGGTCCGGGATGCGCGGAAGCGGATCCGGTTGGGGGTGCTGGAGGGGGAGAAGGGGAAGGGGCGGGTGATGGAGGGTGCGTTGGGTGCGGGGGCGTTGGGTGGGGCGGGCGCGAAGACGAGGGTTAGTCTGCCCAGCGTCTGCGCGTTCACGTTCCATGATGCGGGGGACTCGTGCGTTTCTTCTTTCCTGGGAACGAGGTGTAGGAAGAAGGAGCTGATGGATGGTGGACCCGCAGGCTCAACACCGCGACCTTCTCCCCCGACTCGACCCTCCTAGCCGGGGGGTTCTCCGACTCCTCCATCCGTCTCTACTCTCTGCGCGGCACGCCCTTCCGCGGCCTCCGCTCCGACTTCCCCTCCACGCATCCTCCCTCCTCCCTCAAGAAGCTCCGCTCCCCCACCTCCACGCCTTCCCCCCAGCTCCGCCTAATCGCCCACTCCGCCCCCATCTACTCCCTCTCCTTCGACCCCTCCGCCGGCGCCGCTTCCCCGCCGCGGCATCTCCTCTCCGCCTCGGGGGACGGGACAGCCAGGCTGTGGAGTTTGGAGACCTTGAGCAATTTGGCGGTATATCGCGGGCATCGGGACCCGGTTTGGGATGTGGAGTGGGGCCCTCTGGGGGTTTATTTTGCGACGGCGAGTAGGGATAGGACGGCGAGGTTGTGGAGCGCTGAGAGGGCCGGCGCGCTCAGGTGCTTTGCGGGGCACTTGGGGGACGTGGACGTGCGTTGCTTCTTCTCTCGCTCCCTCCCGCTTTCCCTGTCCATCCCTTCTACCGGGTCCATCACTCCCCGGTAGAAGGGCTTGGAAGAAGAGGCAGCTGACCCGTGGGTGGGGGCGGCGGACCGCAGTGCCTAAAGTTCCACCCGAACTCGCTCTACCTCGCGACGGGCTCGTCCGACCGGACTGCGCGCCTGTGGGACGTCCAGCGCGGCGCGTGCGTGCGTGTCTTTATCGGCCACCAGGGCGCGCTGTCTGCGCTCGCTGTCAGCCCGGACGGGCGGTACCTCGCGTCGGCTGGTGCGTCTTTTCTCCCTTTCCTGTCCCCTCCACCCCACCTCCTTCTCCCTTCCTCCACCCTCTTCCCTCCTCCCTGCGCGAGTTCCCGAAAGGTTTTCGGAAGCGAAGTGCTGATGATTGTTGGTGGGACAGCCGACGACCTCTCCATCAACCTGTGGGACCTCGGTTCCGGCCGGCGCGTAAAGAAGATGACGGGCCACAGTGGTGCGATCTACTCCCTGTCGTTCGATGCCGGGTCGGACATGCTCGTCTCCGGCGGGGCGGACTGGAGCGTCCGGTGCTGGGACGTCAAGAGCGCGGGGTCGGAGGCTGCGGAGGGCAGCGCCAGGTGCGTTCTCTTAGGCTTGGGGAGGAGTTGAATAAGGTTGAGAGGAGGGAGAAGGAGGACGGGAACTGATTGGGGTGGTTGGGGGGACAGTGAGGACTTGCTTGCGACTTTCATGACCAAGCGCACGCCGATCGTGGACGTTCAGTTTACGGGGAGGAATCTGTGCATGGTTGCGGGGGCGTATGAGAAGGAGGAGCCGGGCCTTTGAGAGGCGAGGGGGGATATTATATTAGCTGATACGAAGATGCTAGTATGTGCGACGCGTTTAAGACTAAGAGGAAAGGAGAAAGGAAACGGAAGGCAGGCTGTTCACTAGGTGATGTAAGGGTGTACAGGTTTCGAACGTCTAGTGCAGCGTGCTGAAGAGGAAGCGCTTGCGGCTGAGGTGTCCGAGGCTGCCGTGCATCGAGGTGCATTTCAGCGCACTGCTCCTCGCATCGCAAAGCATGAGGGAAGCTCACCGGTCATGCCTGTACTGCTCCTGCTCGATGTTCAAGTCCGTGTCCACGTTGTTCTTGATATTTATCGGCTGCGACCCTCCGGCCTGCTGGGCCTGCGCGTCGTCGCCCGACCCCGCAGGGCGGAACGGCGGGGGCGCGTCGTCGTGGACGAGCTGGGGGCGGGACTGCTGTGCGCGCTGGGCCTGGGCCGCCGCTTGCTGCTTCGCTTCCCCCTGAGCCCTGTTGAGCGTGTCCGCCGGCATGCGGACGAGGTCCGTCAGGGCGCGGCGCGCGTAGGCCCGGGGCTTCGCGGAGACGTCCTTCTTGTGGTGCTTGTGATTGTTGTGGTGGTGCGGGAAGTACGGCACGTCTCCCCCGCCGCCCTTTCCCGACTTCGAGTACTTGAACTCCTCCAGCTCGAAGTCGAGGTCCGTGTCGACAGAGTTGTCGATCGTCACCTGGCGCCGCGCCAGCCGCCCAACGAGATTCGGGGACGTCCCCGGCGCCGGCGGGGAGAGCGCGCGGTTGCTGAGGATCACCGGGCCCAGGTTGGACGCGAGGGCGCTGAGGTCGGAGGAAGCAGGGGGTGTGTGCGGGAGCGGGTGCGCGAGGAGGGTCGGCGCGGTAAAGGTTGCGAGGAAGAGGAGGAGCGTGGAGGGGCGGGCGGACATCGCGGTGTGTGTATGAGCGGGAGTACGAGTGTTGAGAGGATGTAGAGCTAGGAAGAACTGGAGGTAAGAAGAAGAAGTGACTGTTGGGTTCTGAGAGTCTCCCAGCGCCGGCGTTATATGCCTGTGGGCGTGTTGTGAAAGCCGGTATGGACACGAAGACGCAGCTGTTGCGAAGAATGCTTTACGCTCATAGTTTGTTGGGGTGGGGAAGAAAGATAGAGGTAGAGCTCATTCCAGGGTATGTATTTGAAGGACCATCCAGATATCAAGGACGCCTTTCTGACCATTGAGCGGCTTCGAGATGCAGGGGTGCAGTAGGAATGCGAGCTTAGGAGACTGCGCAGGGGAACAGGCACGCTTCGTCTGTGCATGGCAGTCCCTCTTGACATTGCGTGAGCTTTTCTGGGACTCCCATTTCACAACATTGACTGTATCCAGGAGCGGCGGTAACTCGGACTCGGAGTTGCCGCAAGGCACAGTCAAGTGGCGTCTGTCTGGCCATGTCTGGACGCAGACGGTTCGACCAGGACTGCTAAACGAAAGGACTGCCTGGGGGGCTCTTAGCAATTTTTTCAGAGATATCTCATTCAAAGATGTTGCGGTCGTTCTAGATGCTGGTCCATGAGTAGAACGTGCAACTCGACAAGGAACTTCTGCGGTGTTGGCCATGAGGTCATGAGCTCAGCCAACCGATCCGGTCAGGTTGCTTCCATCCATGTCGGACCCCAGCTGACCATGAGAAAGATTGCCTTCTTCCTGAGGTAATTTTTACATTACCTTCATGTTGTGTATGCAGCCAAGATATATCAGTCTCAGTGCCTACCGAGGACATCCTCCTCGCCCTCGCATCCTACCTTCCGCTCTCCTCCGTCACCGCCCTGCTTAGCACGTCTACCGCCATCCGTCCCGCGCACCTTCCCTTCATCGACCGTCTCGCGGGCGATTCTATTGCAACCCACCAGCCCCACTCCACGCTCACGACGTAGACGGCAAGTACGGGTATGCCGACGTACAGTGGTGGGACGCCCAGGTGATGAAGGCCGGCGGGAAGGGTCGCCGTTTCCCCTGGCTCGCATACGCGAAAGCATGTAGTCGGTGCCCTTCCATGAGAAACAGGGAGCGTGTGTGGGGTGTTGCCAAGCAGATCGAGCAAATCGCCGAGAAGGGAGGGTGTGGGGAGGGTTTCTTTGACATGCACGCAGCTCCCCTTGTCGACTGTCCGTCCATCTCAAGTCTGCCTTCTGTTTCTCTTATTCCAGCAGCCGTCCAGCACTGCACACTTTCAGTTTCGCAAAGGTGTTTCTGCGTTTACAGATGTACGGCCTGACCGTGACACGTTCGGTGGTGTTCCGCTACCTGCTGGCATCCATTGGGCCGCCATATTCCACTTTGGCTTTCGGAGTATCTGAACCTAATCTGCTGCAAGATATTGCACTGCTGCAGCGAGGCTGCCAGCACCGCGAAGTGCGCAGTCGTGTAGACCTCGTAGTGCTCCTCGGCAAAGAACCACAGGGGCCTGATGTCGCTCGTGGAGCCGAGCTGCACGGTTGCCTCAAACTGGGGAATAGACTGGATGAGGGAGCGGAGGGCAAGAGCTGTGCGGACGCGAGACGGTGGAGCTGGGGGAAGAGCCCCGCGAGCTCCGGGATGTCCAGCGTGTTACGCGTTTCGAGGGAGGAATCGACATGGTTGATCGAAAAGGTGTGGAGATGAGAGAGGGGACGAAGCCGAGAAAGGCTGGAGAGCCCTTCGACCAGGTCGCCGTGCAGAGTCAAAGAGCGGAGGGGGGGGCGCAGGCGAGCGATGGAGGTGAGCAGCTGGGGCCTGAGGCGGGCGACCGCGAAAGGACAGAGTGTCCAGGCAAGGAGCGATTTCAATACGGAGGCGATCGCTCCGTCGAAGATCTTTCCATCTGTTCAACGTGGATCATCCCGACGGTCAGCTCCCTATACACACCGAGCCCCGCGTCAGTAGCCAAGAAACACCACAGCCCGCCCAAGCACTCCACGTCGGAGAACTCACACGACAACTTCCCTCAGGCGCATGTCCTTCTTCGCCCACTGACGCCGCTCAATCTCATCCGACGATATCAGCGAATCCGCCGTGATTCTGATCCGGCAGAAGAGGATGGGGAAGACCCGCTTGCGGACGGCGTGGCTACAACGTGGAAAGGACAGCGAGCGTAGGTGTGTCGAGGTAGCACCCGTCTGAAGGAGAACTTGAGCGGGAACCCAGGCGATGTAGGGGTACGAGGAGGGTATGGTGACTGTGTAGCTGGCTTCTGGGGTGCGGTGTGTGGACAAAGGTGGTGATGGCGGGAGGGCAACCAGCGATGCGCAGGACAAGTCGGCAAAAGCCTAGTGCTCTCTGTGGCCCTCGAAACAAGCGTATACCCCTTGTGATAGAGCTGCCCTGTTCCGTAATAAACCTTTGTTGATGGGTTCTCGAAACCAATGCCAGAGAAAAACACCGCTTCAGCTTTGAAAGCCGAAGGGTGAGAGCAGGGGGGGCGCTGGACCCCGGGTAATGATGCCGTCTTCTAAGGTGTCGGTTGCGGGGATCCAAAGAGACTTTAGTGAAGTTGAAATTCTTAAATCCCACCTCTGAGGCCGCCCCTTCAAACGGGGACGAATCTCACCGGACGCTGGCTACCGACCGGCTCGCTGGCTGCTTCAGGAAGGAAACTTGTAACTCCATTATCAACGACAATATACGTGGGTCTAGTGCTCAGTATAACTAAAAAAGTTTGGCCATCCTGCGCAGAGACTTGGCGGAGAGAGAGTCAAGCGAAGCCTGAAAGTCAAGGTCAAAGCCGGCAGTTGAGCCAGCGCTCCGCCGGTAGCTCACTGGCGAAGACAGATCGACGCCGTTAGGGTCCGAGGAATGATTGAAGTCAGTTCTAAAAGGCGAGGGCTGGTGGACATCGACGAGCTTCTTGAAGCCCAGTCGGGCCTTGAAATCCTGGAGCTGGGCTTCGAGATGGACGCGATGTCGCTGGCGCTCCATCAGTTCGGGCTGCCTTTCAAGCACCGTCTCGTCGGTAATGTTGTCAGTCCAAACCCATAGATCCAGCATGTTGTTTTACTGAAACCCCTCTACGGTCTGCAGTTTACGTGTCTGAGCAGTATCGCCCGCTTCCGCAACCTGCCCGTCCTGCATGTCAACGACGTGCGGCTCGAGTGGCCCAATGACCCGGCTGCTGTCCTCCGTCTCGGCGACAAGCTGGTCAGCCATCTCCTAGCTGTCATGCGAGCGTGAACGACTACACTGTCTCAACCCTTGACGAGGTCACGCTGGGATTGAAGTGGATGGGGGAACGGATGTTTCCGATCGTGCAGGTCGCGGAGTTTCTCGCCGTCCGCGATGATTCCGGGAAAATGCAGGAGACTACTGGTGGGATGGATGGGAGGGTGACTTAGTGGGGCGACGAGTGCGTGCCGCTGGAGACGGTGCCTTTCCATGGGATGGGGATGGACTGGTGAAGACGAGTGGGAGGGCCTGCGGTCTCTTTGGGCTATGAACATTCATATGAGGTTTGATGCGGAAGCGTTTTGGGCGGAACTTGATGTGAATTTCTGTCAGCCAAAAAGCAATGGAGGACTTGAGTCGAAACCGTTGCGTCGCCCTGGCAGGCGAGCTTCATGATATCGAACGAGATTTAAAAAGACAGAAAAGCCTGCATTTGATCGTTCTAGAATGTATTTCTCGTTTCCCTTCCTTGAACTCGTGAACAGCACGCAGATATTGGTTGATGCAAGTAGATGCGTTGCGAAACGGCGAACTGCAAAGTGGCGTGCACATTGTCGTTTACAAGGATCGATTCGAAGAACCAGCAGTGTACATGTTCAAAAAAACTAAAAATGTCTATATGCGAGGAGGGGCAGAGAAAGAAAAGCCTATTGCTCGGAAGGGAGACACATCTAGCGGCAATGGTGAACTTCCTTCTCGTCTACGAAAGCGATCTGCGACTTGTGCCCGGGTTTGCAACTGTCCCAAGAGATCCTGCCATCAGTACTTGTGGGCCTCAAAGCTCGAGTAGAGAAAGTCTGAAGGACCTACACAGTCTCGCACCCATGCTCGCCCTTCCACTGCGCGCCCTGCCCGCACTCCTTCTTGGGGCACTCGGCCCGCGGAGCGTTCCCGTACCCGAACTTCTTGTGCTCGTACTTCTGGTTGTGCTCGTACTTCTCCTCCTCGTAGTAGAACGGCTGGTGCTCCTCATGCTTGGGCTGCTCGACCTGTACGACCTCCGGCTTATGCTCGGGCTTGTACGCCGGCTTCTCTTCCTCGCACTCCTCCTCAGGCTTGTACTCGGGCTTGTACTCGGGTTTGTACTCGGGCTTGTACTCGGGCTTGTACTCGGGCTTGTACTCGGGCTTGTACTCGGGCTTCTTCTCCTGGTAGTATACGGGTGCAGGCTTGTACTCGGGCTTCTTCTCCTCATAATAGACCGGAGCGGGCTTGTACTCGTGCTGGGGCTGGCACTCCTCCTCATAGCACGGCGCGCCCTTGCCCATGTGGTACTCGACCTTGTGCTCCTCCTTGAGCTCGTAGTACTCGGGCTTGTGCTGTGGCTTGTACTCCTCGTAGTACTCCGGCTTGGGCCTCTCCTCGTAGTAGACGGGCGGGGCGGGCGCCTGCAGGCACTCGACGCACTGCGGCTTCTCGCCCTGGATCTCAACGATGTACGCGTACTCGGGCTGCTCCTCCTCCTCCACCTCAACGAACTCGGCCTCGACGTACTCGGCCTCGACGTACTCCGGCTTGGGCTTCTTCTCCTCTACAAACTCGACCTCGACGTACTCGGGCTTCTCCTCCTCGACGATTTCGACCTCGAGGTACTCGGGCTTCTTCGGCTTCTTCACTTGCACCGCAGCGGGGCGCTGCGGCTTGTATAGGCACTTGGAGACCTCGATCGCGCAGACGTCCTTCTTGGGGACGTGCTCCTTGACCTCGGCGAGGTAGACATACTCCGGCCTTTTCCCACACTTGGACTCGGAGGGCTTCCACTCTTGCCTGTGAAACAGGCAGGGGTTTTGTCGTCAGCTCTGCCCTGCACTTGAACAAGAGAAAGTCGAAGACGCACCAAGGCAGTTTCCTACAGTACACATCGCACTTGCCCTTGTCCCCGCCGAAGTACCCGCCGTGGTGGTACTCGACCACGTACTCATCATCCGAGTACTCATCATCGTAATCCTCCTCATCCTCATCCTCCTCCTCGCTGTCCTCGCTGTCGTAGTCGCGCTTGGAGTGCTTCTTCTTCTTCTTCCCGCCGCCGCGCGACCCGCTCTCCAGGTGGTTGTGGTCGAAGTCCTCCTCGGTGATAACCAGGTCCGCGACGACGTCGTTCTTGATGTTGATCGGGCCGCGGCTGGAGCCTCGTGCGCTGAGCGAGGAAGAGGAGGGGGAGGTGGAGGAGTGCAGGAGCGGGAAGGCGATGCTCGAGCAGGAGAGGCCGATGAGGGTGAGCGCGGTGGGGGTGGCGCGGAAGTGCATGGCTCGGGATAGGGGTGGTGGTCCTTGTGCTCGTGGAGGTGGAAGGAGTGTGGGTGTTGAGCGAATGTGGGAGTGAGAAGGACTGGCTGAGTGTGAGGGAGGAAGAGAAGCGGACTGCTGCTGATGGGGATTAAACTGCAGCGGGGCAGCCGTCCTCTTATAGATTCTGGCTACAGTCACACCCGTAGCTCGATGGAGAAGTGTTGTGTTTATTTACCCAACGGCAAGGGACACGTGGGAGCCAGGGGGCATTCCAGCGTGCGCCGTACCCATATTGCACGGAGGGGCGCCCACGGCCCCTCCCAAGGGGCACCTTTACGTTGAAAGCTCAAATGGTTCTCACAGGAAAAAAAAAATGAATCGAAGCTTGAGGTTCTGGAAATGTCAGATCCCTTGGAAGGGGAAATGGCGGCTCCGCGGCCAGACAGGCCACTCGCACTGGAAAACTTCACCCTGCGTGCGTGCCTCGGACTGGCCCCTGCTGCCTGAGGCAAGTAGTGTGTTTGTCTTATGGTCCATCAGGGGTTTCTTTAATCGCTATAATGCTTCTTCGGGAGCACAGTTGGGGCATATTGATAGACGTGCACCGACTTGGGCTGGCCACTGAGCGTCGAAGAATGCGGCTGAGCGAACTCGTGGTTGACTGCGAAGAGGGATAATGGACGAGATAAAGTTATTTCCTTCCGAAACCTGAACCTTGTTGAGGAGTGGGCCCGGGGGTGCGAGCCCACCTCGTCGATGGAAGCAGTCCCTGCGAGGATTGGGAAGAACCGGCGCCAGCTGCTGCCTCCGTTATTGAAGCATTGTCGCTGATGGAAGGTTAGTATACCACATTGAAAATACATGGCGTTTTTTTAGATTCAGCTGGTAGTCTCCTCAGCGAAGGTAGCCGTTGTCAGCAGGTTGCGGTGCTCAAGCACGTCCGCAAGCCTCAGGTCTTGGGAAGGGGACTTTAACCTGGGTACGGTGTGCCTAAGGAGACGCTCCTGTTTAAACTGTACAACCTGTGAACTATACAGGCAATGTAATCCTCTGGCAGTCCTGTATCGGCTTTCATGCACGTGACGCTGTCAGGCTGTGGCAATCAGCGAGATAGGGGCTCGAGCGATGTCGTTGCGCAAGACGTTTGCGTGAGCCTCTCTGAGCAACCCAGAGAAAGTACTTGAGCATGGATTCATTGGAATTCAAGAAATTGCAGGAGAAGAGGCTGTTTGTTGAAGAAATTCGACTGTCGATGATGGCTGAACTCGGACGCGAGGCGCGTCGTGTGAGGGGACGCGTCGGCCGGCGGGCGAGGGCTGCCGCTCAGCTGGCGGCGCTCGCGCCCTTAGGGGTTTCCATCCCGACCGTCTCTCACTCGCACCCTTCGCACTGTTATACCCATCACCACCATCACCATCTCGTCTGAGGTCTTCCCATCTTCCTCCTTGCCCTCCTCCCCCCCGCCGTCGTCATCGGCTAGGCCGATGTCGACAACACGAGAGTGAACGACCTCCACACACCAACGACTGTTGTTGCTTTCCACTTCCACTCGACATCCAACACGCTACGGCACTCTAACGACCTCATCTCACACGCACGACTCACGACATACACACCATCAGCCACATCAGCAAACACACACACACGCTC
>JTLS01001074.1:0-10870 GCA_000826855.1 Basidioascus undulatus | reverse complement strand
AAGCTGTGGGCAAGAGCTTCGAAACGCGGAGGCTCCTGCTAGCGAATTTTGTACGCCTTTTCGGCGTCAGAGAGGAGAGGAAAAGTGCGTTTGGGGGTGGAGAAGCGTATGCGGTCGCGGTGGTCGAGGTTGAGGTGCGCTGGCTGGCCGTTGCGCGCGACGCCAGGCGAATGCACGTCGCCGGAAGGCATACCATTTTTTGTTTCAGATGGACTGCAAGCGACAATTTCAGGCATTTTCGACTTCAGTCGCTATGTGGATGTTCAACTAGACCCTCATCTTCACGTTGCAATATATTTAAGCTGTAATTTCACATTCGGGAGTGGTCGCCCGCTCTTTCATCCGTGTCCCAAGCTGCTGTCCGTTGGCGACGTGGCACATGGCAGCGACCAAACAGCGAGTGAGAACATCGATGGTCGCTCACAAGGATCTCTGCACAGAACATTTTGAGGTAGATGCTTATAGTCTTATCACTCCTTGTTGACAACGCACCTCTACCTCAAGCGACGCAGTGCGACGGTGGCCTGTCAGTCAAGGCTCCTTGCCCACCAACAGAAGCCATTGCTACAGAGGCAGATTCAACAGACACGCAATTGCGATAGTACACAAAAAGTGTTCAAGGGTGTGATGAAGGGCAAAGCCCAGCGCAAGTGCAAACCAAGCGATGTCATGCTTGGACTGCCTGCCACCACCGTTCAGATGCGTAGCCCTGCGGTTTTAATCAAAATCAGAGCCATCAACTGGGCATTAGGTAGCACGGAACTTGAAAATAAACAAAGCTAGCAAACTCTAATGGTGGTATCTGGTTGCTACATTGAACAGCGTTCGGCAGGCGAGGACGGACACTGTGGGCCACCCCTCTTGAAGTGCGCGTTACCGAAATTGCGACTGAGGTATGGTCAGACACTTGATGATCATACTCAATCCATTAACCAAGAGCATTTCTGTTCTAAACGCCCTTGAATAAATAGACCTGGCTTACCTGGCAGGGCCAGAAGCAGCCGTAAAAGCATGATCAGTTTTCTCTGGCGAGGCTCGCGGACCTTAACCTGCGGACACCTGTGAAGCTGACTATTCGAACCAATTTTTGAGGATTTCTTCAAAGCTTTCTACCCTGATACGTTCTGTTGCTTGTCAGACTCGCTCTCCAACCGCTGCAACGTCGTGTCCTGGAAGTGTGGGATTGCCGTGTCGTGTCGTCTGTGTAAGTGGTGCTTTCCAACCGCATACTACTCAGTTATATGGTTTATTCTCTGCAAAGCCTCTTTGGTGTACTCTGTATTTGAGGCGGAAAGATGGCGTCGGAGTACCACGGTGTGCAACGCTGCAAAGCAAACCGCGCCTCGCTCGGCAAGGCGCAGGCGTGGACTCGCTGCCAGGTTCGGGCATATCGTCTCTCGGCCGTAAAGGCTCCTTGCTGCCATCTTGTGTGGTTCCGTGCCTATGTATATCTTCGTTGGACGACACCCGCAAGTGTGTACGCGGTATGGGCTGTGGGATGCCGGACATTGACGACGCCCACGCCGAGCCGAACGGCAACGGCACCACCGCGCGTCGCTGTCCTGCCTGCAGCGAGCCGCTATGCGGAGCGTATAAATATCCGCACTCGCTCGATATCCTCTTCCAACTCAACAGCACTCAAACATCCGCACACACCAATGCCTTGCTACCCTCCCCCTCACTACCCGCACCACTCCGCTCACGCCATCCAGTTCGCCAGCCCGATGTTCGTCTACCAGCGCCGCCCGCACCGCCTGTGGTGGTTCCTCATTGGCGCTGGAACAACCTATTTCTTCATGAAGCACCGGGAGCACCGCAACTATGGGGAAAGCCGCGTCGGCTGGGAGTGGAGCACTGCGCGTGCGGCGGAGAAGGAGGAAGAGTTCGAGGCCAAGAGACGGCAAATGGAAGCTTGGAGGGAGCAGGCCAAGGACAAGGTGAGTTCACTCCTTTTTGATGGGATGTAAGCCAATGGTTCTTGAAATCACCCTAACAACGCCGGAATATGGCAGGCTGCTACGTTCGCCGAAGACAAAATCGACTTCCTCTCCGGTCAGCTGGAGGGACTGAAGAAGGTCCGTATGTGTCCGGCTAGCATCTTGCTCTACGGTTCTAATGGTTGCCTTGGGTTTCAAATCAGATGCTTTCGGACCGCAAGTCAGGACCGTCGCCGGAGGACGGCTCCCGGATCTGATGTGGGACATCAGGGTTGAGAAGTGTAGCGGCTCTGCCGTGTAGCGGGGCTTGTTGCCGTGAAAAGCTTGGAGGAATTGCAATCATTTTGAGCGTTCTCTTTGTGCTGGTTCTCTTAGTATGGTTCAAGAGAGAATGCCTCAACCACTCCGCCCGATGCAGTCATGCTCTGCAGTGGTCGCTGGTGTACTCGGCGCTTTTCCACCAAGTTGTATGGTCCAGTTCCAGCCTCTCGAGACGTAAAACATTTCGAAAATGTATTGCCTGACAAGCCTCGTTGCAGACTAACTTTCAATTTGCGGCCATCTCTTTCAACCTTTACCTGTACGGAACACTTTTGGCAAACCACTGACCGTGCGAAGTCAAGAAGCGAAGGCAAACTACATGCTCATGATACATTGATTTGGTATATTATTCAAAATGCCCCATTGGACAGCACGCAACGGCTCACACGCTAAGCAAGCAGCTTGTTGATGGCCTGGAGGAGGTCCCGCATGGCCGTCCTGGTCCCGAGAGGAAGGACGAGGGAATCGTGCACCTCACCCTCGAGGAAGCTCAGCTCGACCTGCATCCCAGCCTCCTTCAGCTTAGCAGCATAAGCGAGGCCTATTGATCACCTCCAAAAATCAGCACAGCCCGCCAAACGCCGGCGCAGTCCATGAATCGACCGACCTTCGTCGCGCAACATCTCCGCGCCCGCGACCTGGATCCAGGCATTAACGCCTGCCTCGGCGAGGGGCGCAAAGACGGACGCAGGTACGGTCGCCAACGCCGGGCTGAAGTAACGGCTCGCGACGCAGGCGGGGAAGTGGCGGGTGTGCGAGCGGACGGCGTCGGAGTTGAGCCCCATGTTTGGGAGGAAGTCGGTATGGACATTGGTGTGAGTCGAGGGGAAGGAGGAGGTCAGGTCGACCCAGGGCTGTTTCCGAACGGGACATCAGCTTTAGACCGAAAGGGAAGTGGGCGGGGGACGCGCGGAGATCAGTGCCACGCTGCCAGGGAACCCGATTTCGAGACCGACTTCGCGCAGCTCCGCAATGTAGAGACAGAGAGCGGAAGTCAGGTTTGCACCAGCCGAGTCGCCCGCGACTACGACGTTCTCGGGAGAGAAGCCCAGCCCGCCTGCTTTCGCTGGGAGGACGAGGTGGAGGTAGGCTGCGAGCGCATCCTGCAGCGCAGCCGGCCAGGCGGCTTCAATCGGAAGATCGTCAGCCGCTGAAGGTATACGGATGGGATAAATAAGCCCAGCTTACTCGAGTCGCTCAGGGAGAGGCGGTACTCCACGGTGAGAACGCGGTGCGCAGTGCTCCGAGCGACGGACGTTGGGATCGGGAAGGTCAGCGCGTGCATGGCGATGTAGCCGCCTACCATCAACCAATTAGTACCGAATGCAGTCCTAGAGTTTTGAGCAGTGTAAAGAGATGCCCACCGCCGTGGAGGTAAAGGACGACTTTCTCGCCGTCCTTAGCCGGGCCAGTCCCCTCCCTGCCGGATCCCTTCTTCCACACCCAGAAACCAGGCACAGCGCCCGGCCGGACCTTGTCGTGCTCGGCCTGACCGAGGATGTACTCCTCGTCGGCGGCCTCGATTCGGGCGACCTTGACGGCGAGGTCGTTGCGCAGCCGAGCCCCCGCCTCAGCCGGGACGCTCCATCTCTCCGCGTCCGACCGGGGCGGCGCGATGTCCCAGTTCGTCGTGTGCCGACTGGCAGCCTGCACTATCAGGTAGCTAAAGTGCTGGCCTAGGCTCCAGCCGCGGTGGGGGCGCAGAAACGGGAAAGGGTGCGTGAGGAAGACTCGGAGACTGCAGAGAAACGTCCGGTTTAGCGCTGGCTCCGTCCTGATGCCCAGAAGAATCAAATAGGCCGAAAGGGAAGCCTTCTTACATCGTGAAGGGTATATGGAGAGAGACGAGCTTCACGGCATAAAAGAACCGTCGGAGCTGGTAGACGAGGGGAGAAGGCGAAGGAGGCGCAATAGGTTCTAACGCGTAAGCAGTCATGTTGGCGTCAGCTTGGTTATCGATGGGCGGCCTTTTGTAGGTCTTGGAGGTTGTTGGAGGATGTCCCCGGTCTTGGACTTGCCGGCTCACGACGCGCTGCCAACATGACCTAGCGCTGTGGAGGCTGAACACAGCGGTCCCATGGCAGTCGGACTCGCGCTCACTGCGGGATTCGGCTTCTTGGCTTTTGATCGTAAGTTCCGTAACTGGTAGCATTTTGACTAGCGAGGCCAGTTAACAGTCGCAATACGCGATTGTCGGAAACCAGAGACGGGCAGAGTGAGAAGCACTTATGCCGGTTGAAGATCACTCTGGGCCAGCAAGGACGAACTTTCGCGGAGACACCAGCTCTTTGTCGCCTATACCGTACGAAAAACAGTGTATTTCCGAGCATGTTATGATTGCCAGAGTGGTCAGGCTCGCGTTGAGACATAAATAACAGAGCAGGAAGGCGGGCTGTTGAATCAGGATGAATTCCAGCAGCACCGAAAGGCAAGCTCGGCAGCCGTCGGACAGAGCGCCTTGCCTTCGCGCGTCGTCGAACTCGCTTGCACCCATTCGTCCATCGCGGTTGTTGCCGTAGCTCTCCTCACCGCTGCGGCCCTTATTTCTCCTCGCGTCAGCCATATACACGATTCTCAATTTACAGAGCACCCCGAACGCTGACTGGGATTCTGGCGACACGCAGCAGTCCCCCCTTCCCCCACCGCTCGCCCTTCCCCTGGCCCCGCTCCTTCCGCCATGGCGACCCACCGCGATGCCATCTTCAACTCGAAGCCTTACGTCGACACGACGCCGCTCCCGTCTGACGTCCCCCACGTTGACGAGCTCGGCGTCACTTCCGCGCCTCTGAAGAGCGCGAGCTTCTTCATCGGCGACCACTGCAAGGAGGTCAATGGTCCGTTCTTGGCCTTCCTCGCGGCTCTGCCTTGGGCCCCGGCGCTCATACTCGGGATGGTTCGGATGGGTGGGAAATAATTCAGAGGACTTCATGCTCTGCAAGGCGGAGAACCGGGACCCCGCACACTGCCTGGCCGAGGGTCGCAAGGTCACTCGCTGTGCGCAGGACGTGTACGTTCTCTCCTCCCTCACCCTACCCTCTGTCCCCGCCGTCTCTTGATGATTGACGTGGCACTCGCTTCGTCTTACAGTATCAGCAAGATTCGGGAGAACTGTCTTGCGGAGTTCGACGCCCACTGGAAATGCTTGGAGTACAACAACCACGTCCGTCTTCTTGCTCAGTTTGATACCGTTTCTTTACGTAACTGACAGGGGATGATCGCGTCCAGAAATTCCATACTTGCCGAGAGCCGGAGCGCGCGCTTAACAAGTGTGTCTTCACCAAGCTCGTGAGTCTGACGTCCTACGCTGCTACACGGGATGGGTCGGAGGTTTCGGGAGGGGATGCTGCTTTCAAGGAAGCACGCACGGCTGCAGGCTCGAGTAGGCCAAGGAGGTCGGGTCTGGCTGGGGCCCAGCCACGCCTTATGCCGAGGTACTGGTGTCTGGGCAGCGATCCCCCAGCTCCCGAGCCAACGAGGACAATTGCCCGACCACGTCCACATGCGATAGATCGCTGACACCACACCTCCCACAGAGCCTCACCAAAAACATTCCCGGCTCTCCCGAAGACCAGCCCCAAATTCATGAGAAGCAGAACCCCGTCTACACCCGCCGTCAGGCAAGTTGTGTCCTTCCTCGATCACCGCCTTAAGCGCCTCTTTGCTGACTTACAGGGCAAATAATGCTCCTGTGGTCGTGCAGAAGTAGAACAGGAACTGGGGAAGGACATTGCGGGGAAGGGTCGACGGGAGAGGTGTTGGGGGGAATGTGCTATACCAGAGAGAAGGGAGATGGGGGGCGGGACGGATGCATCTTCCACAACACATCCACAGGCGCACGGTAATCAACGCACGATGCGCGTGCTTGCGGTTCTCAGTTCTCTTGAGGCGGACCGCGCCATGTCAGCGACCCCAACAGTACCGCACCGCAGCGAGTTGCTTTTGTGTCGCCGAAACAATTGATATTCAACTTAGCGACGGTCATAATCCCTTCTCCGGTCGCGGTCATCGTACTCCCTCCGCCTATATCCGTCCCGGTCCCTGTTGCGGTCGCGCTCACGCTCCCGATCCCTGTCCCTGTCCCTCCCGCCATCTCGATAATTGCGCCTGCCAGGGCTCCGGCTCCGCCGACGGTCCCGGTCGCGGTCCCTCTCCTCAAGACGCCCTTCGTCCTGGCGTGCGCGACGAAGCTCGCGCTGCGTTGCGTGCGGACCGAATGAGCGGCTTGCTTTCGAGGGCGGTGTTGGGGGAAGGGTAGACTCACATTGTCAGTTTCGCCGAGGTCAAATACCATGCCGTGTCCCCCTGCGCCCGCTGACGCCCCGCCGCCGTATGCGCGCGAAGGCTCCACCGTGCCTGCTCGGTAGCCGCCACCGCCGCGGCCACCACGTCCTCCTCCGCGTCCTCCGCGTCCGCCGCGCCCTCCTCGCCCACCTCCGCCTCCGCCACGACGTCCCTCCAGCCAAGAGTCGTGAAGCTTCGAAACGGATTGCGAGCTGTGTGCGATGCAACGGGTTATCAGCGCCTGCAAACAGGAAAGAAAGACACATGACGCACAAGTCGACCCAAATACGACGGTCGTCTACCAGAACGTTCTGCATCTTGAAGTAGGCCTGCGAGCAGGCACACGTCAGTCCCCGTCTACCGCTTCCCCAATCCACACGCACACACCTGTTCCGCCTCCTCCTGCTTGTCAAACTCGATGAACGCGTACTGCAAGCTGTCGCCCGTCTTCTTGTCACGGATGACCTCGCAGCTGAGCACCGTGCCAAAGCGGCTGAAGATGAGCTCGAGGTCCTCGTCGCGCGTGACGGGGTTGAGCTTGCAGACGAAGAGGATGTTCTCAGGCGGGCGGACCTCGGCGAATGGCAGGTCGCCGACCATCTCGAGCGTGAGCGCAGAGGCGGACGCGGCTTGCTCCCGCCGCTTGCGCTCTTGCTCTTCTTCAGGAAGCTGTAAGGGAAACATTGTGAGATTATGGAACCAAGAGAGAAAAAAAGAGGAGTACGCACGTCAGACTCCAGCTCTTCATCGGATTCGATGCGGATGGTGCCGCTTCCAGCGTCGGGAGGGACGGTCGGGGGCTCATCAGGGACAACCAGGCCCGGCGGATCGTCATAGGGGTCGTCTGTCCAAGACAGCAATGTAAGCGTTTGACCATCTCATGATCTCGCTGCTATCCACCCGAACCCGACGCAGGAAAGAGCGACTCACCCAGCACCACCACATGCCTGATCCGCACGTCCTTCAACGGCCGCCCGTCCCGATCCGTGTACACCTCGTTGAGCTTCTCGAGCGTGTCGAGGCCCTCCACGACGACGCCAAAAGGTGCGTGCTTCCCGTCCAGGTAGTCGATATTCTCGCCAAGGGTGATGAAGAACTGGCTCCCGCACCCGGGCGTGCCGTGTTCCGGGTGCGCGACCGCCATGGAGACGGTCCCGCGCGCGGTGTGCTTCAGGCTCGGCTTCATCTCGGGCGGGAAGTAGCGCGGCGCGGAGGAGGAAGAGATTTGGTGGTAGATTGAGGCGCCACCCTTGCCGTTCGCGAGCGGGTCGCCGACCTGGGCGAGGAAGTTCTTGGAGACTGTGGTAGCGAGCAAAGCCAAGGGTGAGCTGGACTTCAACAGCGAACGTCAAGAGACGTACCATTGAAAAAAGCGTTGAGATTGTAGTAATAGACCTTGCAGAGCTTCAGGAAGTTCTCCGAAGTCTTTGGGCAGTCCTCGGTGAACAGATCGATCTGCTCGTTCGCCCCTTCACGTGGTCAGCACGCCTCTGAGGCCTACGATGACAAGACAACGCACGACTATGTCACCGAGAGACGTCTCCAACAATACCGACATGGCGGTGAGTGAGGCGTAACAGTGGGCGCTCCAGGTTCTGTGGCGAAGTCCCGAGAGCGAGAGGTGAACTTGCAGGGGGGGGGAGCGCCGACGCGCTGAGGGACCGCATCGAGAACCTGGAAAGTTGCTCAACAGGCAGTCCTGGGTGCGATTTCGCTCAAGCGCCCTACTCTGTTTTAAGTCAAGTAAGCCAAGAAAACATCTCTGAGATCCTCAGGAATGCTAGAAGAAGAGCCCTCCAAGCATGGCATGCCATATAGTGGACATGCTGGACTACAGTTGCTCCTCAGATCGATTCACACAGCGCTGTTAATCGTGTCGATGGGCGGAACGCAGGCAATTATGGACGCCGGATACCTGAAATATCTTGCTGATTTGGACCAACTCAGTAGCAGTGTTTGTCCGGGTGATTCTCAGTCTCGTCCAGGCTAGCTGGTTTTTCTGAGCCGTGGCGCCCCGCTTGGCTTGCTCGACCTGTTGGTCAGGTTCCGCCGAGCTTTCGACGCTTTCTTCCCTAATCCCCTCATCCGACGACCTTCTCAATCTTGCCGTTGTGGCCTGCTGGATATAGCCTCACACATCTCCTCGGGCTCTGTGGACCCGGAACTGTCTCGGCAATGCCTTCACCGTTTTCGCCATCGAAGGAGTACCTGGACTTCTCCTTTGAACCACCTCCACGCGAGATCAGCCAGCTCCGGACCGGAACCCCTGTCGATAATACTTATTACTACGAGTCACCCCGGCCACCTCCTCGGCGCTCCTGGGTCAGACGGCACCGAGGGTTGTTGGCCGTACTGGTTTTCGCGATGGTAGCCCTCCTGGCAGCAGCGATAGCACTCGGCGTTCTATACTCGGCCGAAGACAATGGGAGCTCCAATAGGTCGTCGACGGACGGAAACAGTGGGGGCCCTACCGACACATCTGGCGGCACGACAAACGATGGGCCGAACGGGGGAGGAAACAAGACGGCCCCTGGAGGAGGAAATCGCGATCTCGTGTACATCGACGGGACGGCTCGAGCGGTCAAAAGCAATCCAGGAGACTGGAGTATCTTCGAGAAGGATGATAGGCTGAAGCGGGCTTTCTGGGGCTTTGCGTGAGTGAGGGAAAGCTGAACAGTACACGCACTCTGGCACACTGAACAGAAGGTGGGACGGTCGAGCAGCTACACGGCGAGAGGTGCTCTCATGCCTGAATGCGGTGCAACACAGGCCAACGTCACCGAAGAGTGAGCATTCCTATCTTGTTCCAACAGGAGTAGCGATGTGCAGCTGACGCTCTCCCTTTGCACCAAGCGTCCAACTTCTGGCGCAGGTCACCCCCAGAGTTCGACTTTATGGGGCCGGTGCGTTTTACTTTCATATGAAAAAAGACCCACAGAGTATCCCTGGTACTGCCATAACATGACCCATGGAAAATGGACTGTTTCCTTCCAGACTGCAACCAAACTGCCCTGGTCCTCGAGGCGATACACCGAACGAAAGTGGACCTCGACATAATTATTGCTGTCTGTGAGTGCCTCTTTCGCTCTTGACAGGTTTTTCGCTGAAACAGTCCACTAGACGTCACCAACGAGGAGGATGCCTACATTCGCCAGAGACAAGCGATTCGAGACGCTCTGATAGCTTATGGCACGGATCATATCATGGGCATCGCAGTCGGGAACGAATGCACGTCTCTCTTGTTTCATAGCGTATAATTCCATACTGATAATCCTGTTCATGCTATTACAGACATCCTGAATCAAATTTCGGCACTAAATCCCCCGCTCCGAGACGCCAACAACCCCACGGCAGTCGCTGCTCGGGACAACCTGATCAAGAAAATGGCAGACGTGCGGTCAATGCTGAAGGATATGGGTTTGGGTATTCCAGTCGGTACCTCCGACGCAGCGAGCCTGGTGACGCCGGAGCTCGCGGAAGGTGCGGACTTCGTCGCGGCCAATACACACCCCTGGTTCGCGGGGACGCCGGTGGACGGAGCAGCGTAAGTCTAAAGCGATGTGCAGGGTTCGCTACGCGATGTGCACTGACATTCGTGGCTGGTAATCCTCAGTGCTTGGACTTGGCAATTCTTCGAAAACTTCGTCAAGAAGCCGACTATGGGTCTCAAGAATGACCCAGCCTTGTACATCGCCGAAGTCGGATGGCCATCGGTGAGCCTTGAAATTCCATGGCGTGTTTGGTTGCCTACCTTACAGTTATACCTCTCAGGGCTCGGAGGACGCCGAACATATGTACAAGTACGCACAACCCTCCGAAGCCTCCACACACCTTGGTGTGCTGAGCGGACTTCGTACAGTGCGGGCAATGCGTCAGCCTCCATACCCAACTTGCAAACGTTCCTGGACACTTTCGTCTGCGAATCCAACCAGAAAGGATATCAATACTATTACTTCGAGGTGAGTGTGCCCTACATGTTGCAAGCGTGGTTGCGTCGGCTCATTGTGAAAGACACTGCGGCAGATGTTCGATGAAGACTGGAAGGTACGCTTCGACATCTTTCTCTATGCCAACAGGTCTTCTATTTCAACCTAAACTGATATAATTGCCCCAGGTCCCCTTGTATGGCGGTGTAGAGGGACACTGGGGTCTCTGTACGGGCTCCGTTTACGCCGTTTGTGCAGCTTGGCCTAAATCTGACTTGTTCGCTTTTCGCAGTCACCAACGATAAGAGGCTAAAGGAAATCAAGCTGCCTGATTGTGTTCTATGAACATTTTATTTGTGTTTACACACGGCGACATCGCATGCCACGCCCCCCCCGCCACCCCCG
>JTLS01001073.1:0-10872 GCA_000826855.1 Basidioascus undulatus | reverse complement strand
ACTCTCCCTCCCCCCTCCCCCTCCCCCCATTCCTCTCTTCCGGGCTCGGGGAGTGGGGGATCTTTCGGGCTTGGGAGTATGAAGCTAATGGGGATGATGTGGGGTTTGTGTGGCGGCTTTTGGGTGATCAGACGTCTCAGACGAGATCGCGCTCGAGCTGCGCCGCGCGGACGGGTGCCCCACGGACGTCACGCACGGCTTCGCGGCGGACTTTGTGTGGAAAAGCACGAGCTTCGACCGCATGCAGCTCGCGATGAAGACGTTTGCGGTCGACGAGCAGAGCGTGAGCGGGTACATCGTGCGTCGTTCCATCTCTTCGAGATTGACAAGAGGGAGGGGCTGATGAGGTGCGGTCGGGAACAGTACCACAAACTCCTTGGGCACGAGCTCGAGCCGCAGGTGCTTAGGACGCAGATGCCGAAACGGTGCGTTGTGGGTTAATTGAGGAGCGCAGGAAGACGATGGGCAGTTGCTGATGGAGGGAAGTGACCTTTTCAAAGCTTTTCGGCGCCCGGCTTGCCCGAACTCAACCACTCGCAGATGTACGCCGTCAAGAGCGTGCTACAGAAGCCGCTCAGCCTGATCCAGGTGCGTCTAAGGAGAAGGCAAAGACAAGGTAGAGGGCACCATGGATGACGTCGCCGCACACAGGGCCCGCCCGGTACCGGCAAGACCGTGACGTCCGCGTCGATCGTCTACCATCTCGCCAAGATGAACCCGGGCCAAGTCCTCGTCTGCGCGCCGTCGAACGTCGCCGTCGACCAGCTCTGCGAGAAGATCCACACGACGGGGCTGAAGGTCGTGCGGCTGACGGCCAAGTCGCGCGAGGCGCTCGACTCGCCCATCAGCTTCCTCACACTGCACGAGCAGGTCGCGAATAGCGTCGCGCACGTCGAGCTCCAGAAGCTCATCCAGCTCAAGAATGAGCAGGGCGAGCTTTCGTCGGGCGACGAGCGCAAGTACAAGGCCCTCACGCGCGCGTGCGAGAAGGAGATCTTGAACGCTGCCGACGTCATCTGCTGCACTTGCGTCGGGACGGGAGACCCGCGCTTGAGCAAGTTCAAGTTCAGGACGGTGCTTATTGATGAGGCCACGCAGGCGGCGGAGCCGGGTGAGTGGGCGTGGTGGAGAGCGGGAGAGCTCGACGGTGACTGATCGGACGGGCGCGGCGAACAGAATGCATGATCCCCCTCGTCCTCGGCTGCAAGCAGGCCGTCCTGGTGGGCGACCACCAGCAGCTCGGTGAGTCCCTCCTCCCCCTCCGTCACGTCCCGGTTTCACGCCGCGTTCTGACGCTCGTCTCTCCCCAGGCCCGGTGATCATGAACAAGAAGGCGGCGCGCGCGGGGCTGACGCAGTCGCTGTTCGAGCGTCTCGTCATGCTCGGCAACCGGCCGATCCGGCTGCAGGTCCAGTACCGCATGCACCCGTGCCTGTCCGAGTTCCCGTCCAACATGTTCTACGAGGGCACGCTCCAGAACGGCGTCACCGCGCCCGAGCGCCTCCGCAAGAACGTCGACTTCCCCTGGCCCGTACCGGACACGCCCATGTTCTTTTACCAGAACCTCGGCCAGGAAGAGATCTCGAGCAGTGGGACGTCGTTCTTGAACCGGTGCGTTCCTCCACCTCCTTTCAGTGTCCCTCTTCCACTGGAGATGTTCGTGCGGGAGGTTGGAGGAAAGGCAGGCTTGCTGATGGGAAGGACGGGAGTACAGGACGGAGGCGTCCAACTGCGAGAAGATCGTGACCAAGTTCTTCAAGGCGGGCGTCGTGCCGTCGCAGATCGGCATCGTGACGCCGTACGAGGGCCAGCGGTCATATATCGTCAACTACATGCAGTTCAACGGCGCGCTCAAGAAGGAGCTTTACAACCAGGTCGAGGTCGCGTCCGTCGACGCGTTCCAGGGCCGCGAGAAGGACTACATTATTCTCTCCTGCGTCCGTTCCAACGAGCACCAGGGCATCGGCTTCTTGTCCGACCCCCGCCGTCTCAATGTCGCGCTCACGCGTGCCAAGTACGGCTTGGTCATTTTGGGTAACCCGAAGGTCCTGAGCAAGGTGCGTTTGTTCGTTGTGCTGGCGTGGCGGTAACGGTCGGGGGGAGAAAGCGAAGTTGCTGATGCGATGAGGATGGGCAGCACCCGCTTTGGCACCACTTGCTTGTGCACTTCAAGGAAAAGAAGACGCTCGTCGAGGGCCCGCTCAACAACCTCCAGGAGAGCATGATTCGCTTCTCCAAGCCCCGCCGCGCGCTCAACAAGAACGACCTCACCCGCCGCCACGAGGTCTCGGCTCGCGAAGCGTTCGGCAGCGCGCCGGCCACGCCCACGAACGGTTCGTCGTCGATTATTTCTCTTTCTCCTTCTACTTCTGTTGGTTTCAAGGAAAGGGCTGGAAGATTGACTGATGGGTGGCTGACAGGGCATGCGACGAACGGCTTCGACGCCGCGTTCTACCGCTCGGACCCGCTCGGGTACATCCCCTCGGACGTGCAGTCCATCAAGTCGCAAGCGACGTACTCGTCCGGTCTTCCCCCCTCCTTCGGACGCACCGCCTCCTCCGGCTTCCCTCTCCGGCCCGGGTCGATCAAGCCGGCGACGTTCTCATCCTACGCCTCGTCCGTCATCTCCCAGGACGTCGGCAGCCACCACCCGCACCGCGACGCGCCTCCGCACGCCGCCGGCCCGCCCTCCGTCGCGTTCTCCCAGTCCGACAGGCTCCGCAGGCGCGCGGGCTCGTTCTCCAGCAGCATCGCGCCCCCGAGCGAGCTCGGCACGGCCACGACGCTCGACTACAAGGACGAAGCACCCGACTTGGACACCCAGAGCGTGTACTCGGCCACCCAGAGCCAAGCGTTCACCGAGTTCTGAGCGGCGCGCCCGTGCGCGAAGGGTCGCGGGACCGGAATCGCGCACGCTCCGAGGGCACGCGGTGTCGTGCTCGGCAGTCGTGCGGCCGGCCGGAGTTGGCGAGGTGGGATGGGATGGGATTGGGCGCGCCGGCGCGGGTCGAGTCGAGATGGGTGAAGGGTGGGTGCGGTCGCTGTTTCGTCGCATTCGGGACAGTCTTGATCGCTGCGGGGTTGGTGAACCGACGCTGTCGGTCGTTGGGATGCTTGATATTTTAGCGCTGAGTCGATGCACCAGCACCATGGTTGCTTGTGGGAGTTACGCATCTACACATGCAACGTTACTCTGATGACCCACGCCCGCTCCGCATGCTTGCTGTTGTTGCTCGTGCTGCCTGATTCGGCGAGCTTGGACGAGTCCGTTCATCTCCCTCGCTCATTTGCGCCTCGTTATCCGTGAATTCAGCGAGACGGAGTTACCGGAGAGCGCTTTGGGCGAGCCTCGAGGCAATCAAGGGCAACATTGCGCGAACAGGCACGCACGTGCTGCTCAGGGCCGCTATCTTTCGCCTCGTCGCTGCACGTCTTCTCCTCGCCAAGCACTGCCCTCGCGTGTACCTGCCTCTTTCGATCGCATTTTGCACTCTCTATGAACGCCACGGAGTCTGTGATTAGTTATATCAACTCTTGCCGGCATGCGGGCGCCGCTCTCCAACACTGACCGCCGCTTGCGAGCGACTCGCCCGGACGACTTAAACCCCCGCCCTCCTTCCTCCGAGGTCGCGCTCCTCCTCCCTCCATTCGACCGCCCACCGAAGCGGAAAGCCGTACGCCGCACCGCCCTGGGACTCACGCTCCTTTGTCTGCTCACCTTCAGCGCCGCACTCATGCGCTGCTCGAACACGGCCACGGCGGCGCTCTCCGCGCTGCCCCTCCTCGCTTCGTCCACACTCGCTTGGCCCGTGCCGTCCTGGTCTTGGCCGGGAAGCGGGAGCTCCAAGTCACTCACGCCCCGAGACGTACAGGGCGGCGGGTTCCTCTCGCCCTTTGCTGGGCAGGCGGTCGAGGGCGTCGAAGGCGTCGTGACGGCTGTTGCGTGAGTGAATGGAGAGTGAGCCCATGGGAATCTTTTTGGTTCTGATAAATCCGAGTCACTGGTACAATTTACAGCGACACTGGCTTCTACGTTCAGTCTGCTCAGCCCGACTCGGATGATCGGACGAGCGAGGCCGTCTTCGTGCGTGCAACCTTTCCTAGTCCCCTTCGTTCTGAAGTTGACCGATCTCAAACGTCTCCTCCTCCCTGCCCAGGTTTTCACCGGCTCCTCTTCTTCTAAGCCTACCGTAGGCGACGCCGTCTCCGTCTCCGGCAGCGTCGAGGAGTACTCCACGGACTCGGACTCGTTGCGCCTTACAGAGATCACCCGCGCCAACGTTACTATGCGCTCCTCCGGGAACGCACTGCCCAAGCCCATCATCCTCGGGCGTGACCGCTCGCCGCCGACCGAGCGCATCGCGGTGGAAGACCCCTTCGCGATCCCGGGAAACACGACCGTGGGTCGCTTCGCCCGCGTTTTCTCCTATACCAGCTGACCAGATGCAATATGGAATGGGTATGCAGGATATCGAGTCCTCCCGCAAGTTGCTAGAGCCGTGGAAGTACGGCGCCGACTTCTGGGAGTCGCTCGAGGGTATGCTAGTCACGATCCCCAGCCCGCGCGCAGTCAGCCGCACAAACTCGTACGGCGAGGTGTGGGTCGTCGCAGCGGGCGCGGAGTCGGGCACGAACGCCCGCGGCGGCATCACCCTCGCATGGAACGACCAGCGGCCGTGGTGGAAGTTCTGGGAGTCCCAGTGTGAGTGGCAAGTTTAAGGGGCGACAGAAGCGAGCATGGTGTTGATGCGAATGTGGATCGTGCGTAGGGGATGTGAACCCGGAGGTGAGATTGTCGATGTTGCGCTCAGACTGTATTTAATTTCTGACGCTCGCAGCGCGCCTACAGGCCATTTGGATCTGGCCCACGCTGGACGGCGTGCGGCATTCGAAGGAGTGCGTCTTGCTCTCCGCCTGCTCGCTGCGCATCGGGATGGTCTCCACCTCAACACGTTGCTGACGACCCCTTGTTGCTTCAGCATCGTCATGGGAGACTCGCTTAAAGAAATCACGGGAGTCGTGTCATACAACTACGGGTTTCCGGTGATCTGTGCGTCTCTGCTCATTCCCCCTTTCCCTCCCCATAAATGCCAACCAGTTCCCGTGAACGCGTCTAGACCCTACGGCCCCGCTGGAGCGCACCTCGTCCCCCCGTGACCCTACCCCGCCGCCCACGTCGCTTGTTTCCTCCGGGACGTGCTCGGCTGTGAGCGTCGGCAGCTACAATGTCGAGGTTCGTGGATCTCACTTTTTCTTCGCGTGTTTCAGAGGCTTACTGGACGGCGTTCGATCTACTCAGAACATCTCGGCGCGCAACAAGGCGCGCATTACGCGCATTGGCGCTCAAATCGTAAACCTCCTCAAGCAGCCGGACCTGCTCGGGCTGCAGGAGATCCAGGACGATGGTGGGTGTTTGCATTGCCGACGTTCTCGGATGTGAGCTGAAATGCAGTGATCGTTTCGGGCGATAAACAGATGGAGACACCGACTCGGGCAAGGTCTCGAGCGCCGAGACGCTCAAGCTTATTGCGGATGCGGTAGTCGCTGCTGGAGGCGCCCAGTATGAGCCTCTTGTGATCGACCCGGTTGACAAGGAGGACGGGTGCGTCGGTGCTCTTCTTGCTTTCGTATGCATGTCATCAATGCTGACCAGATCCTTCATCTGCAGTGGGGCTCCTGGCGGGAACATCCGGGTTGCGTTCTTGTACCGGCCCGACCGTCTCATCCTCGACCCTTCGAACTCCACCGTCGGGGACGCTACGACTGCGCAGACCGTCTCCCGCGACCCCACCACCGGCGGTGCACTCCTCGCGCTCCAGCCAGGGCGCATCGACCCGCTCAACCCCGCCTGGACGGACTCACGCAAGCCCCTCACCGCTTCCTTCCGGGTCGCCTCGGACCCGACTGGCCCCCGCATCACAGCGATCGTGGCCCACTTCGCCTCGAAGGGGGGATCCTCGGGACCATACGACCGCTTCCAGCCTCCTGTGAACGGCGGGGTCCAGCAGCGTGTTGAGCAGGCGCGCGTGGTCAGCGAGTTCGTCAAGCAGGTGCAGGCTGTTGAGCCGGATGTGCGTGATGCTTGACCTTCGTCGCTACTTCGCATTGACGCAAAACGCTGACGATTGGGGGACGCGTTTACAGGCACGTATCGTCATGGTCGGCGACCTGAACGAGTTCTCAGGCGTTCAGCCCTTGCAGACGCTGAGCGAGACGCTCACCGAGGTCCTTCCTGCCGATCGCGCCGAGCGGTACTCGTGCGTCGCCTCCGCCCTTCGGCCTTTCCCAGTTCGCCATATTATCCTACTAATCATTTCTCCTTCTGAACAGCTACGTGTACGACCAGAACTCTCAGCAGATCGACCACGTCTTTGCGAGTGGGCGTCTCGTGAAGGGCGCCAAGATCGAGATCGTGCATGCGAACAACTGGGGGCGGGATATCGCGGCGGAGGCACAGAGCGACCATGACCCCGTCGTGTCGCTGTTCGATCTTTGCTAGAGATATCGAGTGGTGAAATAGTTTTGACTGTCGGTTGGGAGTATCGAAGAATAGCTTCTCTTGGAGAGAAGTGCGCTGTGTGCGACTGCGACTGCCTGACTGTTACATTGCGCTTCAGGCTGTGCCTTCGACAACAGACAATCTCCCACTGTGTAAGAGATTGATACCGCGTTTCCCACACCACTACGCACGGTTTTGACTAGTTCATACATTATGCAGTGTCAATAGAGCGGATGCGCAAGAATACGGGTCTGAGTTGCGGCAGAAGTTTTGACTGTCGCGAACCTCGCCAACGTGTTCACTGTGCGGCGCCACTACGAAAATTCGACAGTCCACGCAGTTCAGCTCAGCCACAGGCAGATTTGCACATAGGGTTTGAATAAAGCGGATCCCATGAGCAAGCATTACAGAAGTCGGCACCGCGCCTGCCTCTCCACCGTGATCCCCTTCGCAGTCAGTTCCCTGTCGCATCATCATACCAGTCCTGGAACACAAGGTTCCGGACATCAGACGGCTCCTCCTCTGATAATCCTTGCAGGACGACCGAGCGGATCCTGGGCAAACGTTCGCGGCTCAACGATTTGAGCAATACTAGCCGACATCATCGTCCTCCTCTGTCGGCGAGCGCTCAGGAGCCTCCTCGAGCTCGATCGTGTGGACAGTTGGATGTACAAAGCGTTGTAGTTCTCCTGGTAAGGTATTCTTCCAAAACACCCAAGACTTCAAGGTTCGGTGACAGCTGTGTGAGATGAGGCAGATGGTCCGACAACACCTGGGTTGTTCGCCCGTCTCCAGCAGGTTGAACCGACGCAGCTGAGGTCCCAGACAATGAAGGAACGAGTGGTACCACATATTTCCAGCTGAAAGGTTGGTATTGTAGAGGGTGTAGTCAAGGCCCATGAGTGCCAGCAAGTTGCATTGCGGAAGGACGCAAGCAAAGACGGCACAGTCGTCAACCGTGCCCCAGCCAAGTTTTCAGAGGCGGGACAGGTCAAGCTCGACTGCAAGGGGTATTGCATCAGGGCAAGCATAGGTGTTGGAGCCGGTGAGAACCTCGAGAGCTTTGAAGTTGTTGAGCATGAGGACAAGGATCTCTGGCTTGAAGGTACAGTGGAAGCCGTCCAGGGTGCGCAGCATCCACGCACTCGATTGAAGTGCCGCTACAGTCGCAAGTGGGGTAATGGTGTCGAAGTCATGGAATTTAGATGGTGGTAGTTTGAAGAGGCGGTTACATGGCAATCCTCGGAAACGAGGCTCTCCGAATGAAGCGGTGCGATCGAGAAGTGCGAGGAAATGAGCCTGGAATGGAGTGACCTGTGCATCACCTCGTCGTCGAAGTCTTAAATCTCGTGGGAGGCAGGGATGCTTCGAATAGAGTGCTCTGGCACGCTGCAGTCGACGGAAAACCCGTTGCGCCATGTGAAGTCGCGAATCTCAGGCCCCGAACCGAGCACTTTACCCAAGACTGTTAGTCGAGTCACGCAATCAGCGATCGACGGCGCACCCCTGAGAGACTAGAAGAGATTGCGACGCACGATGAAGAAGTACACGTGGAAGTGGCGCACCCGCTCCGTAAATGTACAGCTCAACCCAGTTAACCTGGACTTTCCGGTGGCTTCGCAGCAGCACGGGCTGACGGGCAATCCACGGTAGAACTCACCAAGTGTTCGAGATCTGTGCCGGGCTATCTATCGACACGGAGAACGAGCGTGCCGAAAGCGCGAGGGGAAACGACATCGTGCATGTTCCGCGTAAAGGTGAGCGGAGCGACCGCAAGCCGAGCTTTGAGGTCGGCCACATCGTCGCAGTGGTCGGCGACACAGTGCCAAACGTCGAGCGGGAGAGGGTCCGGAATGAGCTGCATCTCGACAGCGATCGATGGGATGAGGTATTGGGGTTGTTAGCGAATACGATGCAGGAGTCAGGATGAGAACAGTCTAGCATGGGGGAGAGTTCTCGAGTTGGTGTGGGTGTGTGTGGTGGTGCTGACGGTGCGAGTGATAAAGAGGAGTGGTCGGCGACAGAGCTGTAGGCCGCGGCGCGCTGCAGGCCGCGGCGCGTCGATTCAAGCGGATGTGGTCTCAGTCCAGGTGTCTGTGGTGTTTGTCAAGGTTTGAACGACTTCACAAACTCAGTCATTGGTTAATCGCGTTTATTTCTTCCTACCCACCTGACTTTCCAAGCGGCAGGTCTTTTGCCCTGCCATCGCCGAGGAGGAGATCGTGCTGGCGTGCTGGGCTTGACCCGAAAGCAACAAGCAGCGATAATTTTAGGCACACATTGTTGATAATATATTTAGAAAGACCGATAATATTCTCTTCTTGTACCTACCTCCATAATTGACGGAGTTTACAGAAAACAAAAGCAACAGCGCAGGATGTCGAGTTTGTGAGCCTGAGTGCTTGGCGGCAGGGTGCAGGTCTCCCGGGCCGTCCATTTTTCTATCATGCACCTGTCTGCCTGGTTAGAGTTAGGGTAAAGATTTTCTCGGATATCCCATAACGCCCAACTAAATAAGTCCCATGCACCGTATAAGCACGCACGCAGTGAGCAGCCGCTGAACCCGCGCCGTCAGCTCGACAGTCGGTTGATTACTTTGCTCCAATCTCGGGGAAGTTTAATCCTGAACAACAGAATCCATACTATCTCCCAATACCAAAGTACAGGTCCTCTATCCGATGCGTCAGGCAGAACAGCATGCTTAATGCGTGTGCGCCTAGTCGTCGAAGCGGAGAAGTGTCCTTACGCTGGCAGCGATCGTGAAGGGTCATAAACCTAACAATGCGGAAATTCAGAAATTTTACTGCACTGTACTCGATATGTCACATGTATGGGAAGATGCATTGGATATTCCTCAATGCGCCGCATTACAGACCCACGCCTCACCTCTGCAGCCCTCTCTTCTCCGACAATCGCCCTCGACCGGAGTATTCATCCTTGCACGCCCTCAAAAGATCAAGATAAATACCATTCTAGAAATATCAATTGAAGGGCGGGAGTTTTTTAGGAGCCCGTGAAGCTGATCTTTCAGAGCCCATCGCGAGCGTCGTTCCTGCTCATGCTCATGTCCGACTGCATCGCATACCTCTACATCCGCCGCACCTCCAACAGCAACACCTCCAACAGCTTATCCTTCCGCTCCAGTGCCTTCCCAATCCTCTTCACCCGCACAGCAGCGTCATCCAGCGCCGCCGCGACGCGCTCGATACGCGCCCACGCCTGCTTCTCGTTGTCGTCCTCGTCCTCTTCCTTTTTCTGAGGCGCCTTGTTGATTTTCCCCGGGACGCGCTCCTGGGGCTTCTCTTCGCGGTTCTTGGGGATAGGGGAGGGCTGGACAGGCAGTCGCTTGGAGCCACGCTGCCGTGCCTGCGACGTCGGCGGCTTCTTCGCATCCTCGCCTGGTGCTTTCAACGTCGTGCCTTCCGTCAGAGGAGGACGAATCACGCCCTGCGTCGGATCCTCCTTCTTATCCTCCTTCTTCTCCCATCTCTTCCCACCCGACCCGGGCCTCTTCTCCTTCTCCATTTCCCTCTCCCCGAGCGGCGTAGCAGCCGGCGCCGGCGAGTCGTCCCCCTTCTTCGACGCTGACGCTTCGAGGGGGAAGATGCTGACACTCGGACTCAGACTCGGGCTCGAGCGCAAGGTGGGGGTGCGTAGCTCTGCTGAAGTAGGCGGAGTGGGCGGGAGCGTGTTCAGGAGCATGAGCGAAGCGGGGCGCTTGGGGGTCGTCGTCTTTTTCGGGTTCGGGGGCATGCTGCTTTGTGGGAGGATGGAGAAGTGGTGGGTAGGGAGGAGAGCGAAATCAAGCCGAAAGTAGGAGATGAGAGGCGACGCGACGTTGTTGTGCAGGGGCTCCCTGCAAGCGGCCAGATGACATTCGAACAAAACAAGCAAAAGCGTCATCACTCGTCCATCGCGTCAAGTCACCTATCCCTCCTTCCCCCTCCTCCCTCGCTCCCCCTGCTCCCCCCCTCCTTCCCCTCCTTCCCCTGGCACCGCCTAATCCTTGTGCTGAAGCACCTCCGTCACCAACTGTCCCTCCACAACGCGCGTCCTAAACTGCTCCGGCACCGCAAACTCCTTGAACAGTCCCTCCTCTTCCCCCTGCTCGGGGTCAGGGAGGGAGATGTTGATGGCCGACGCCTTGGCGGTAATGATTTCCGCGCCGAGGCTGTCGCGGGAGAGGAAGACCTGGCCCGAGTCAGTCGCGTCGACGAGGATCGTCGGGACCGTGCCGAGGATCTGGACGGTGAAGGACGGGGAGGCGGTGATGTTCAGGGAGGAGACGAGCGAGTCCAGCAGGAGCGAGGTCTTGGTGCAGCCCACTGCGCGGGGGGCGGCGTGGGGGAGGTGGGTGTGAGAACGGGGAAGGA
>JTLS01001072.1:0-10880 GCA_000826855.1 Basidioascus undulatus | reverse complement strand
TGATGAACGCTGACTAGGGAGCGAAAGGCATACCTGACCAGGAGTTAGCTGGTTCTCTGCGAAACGTGTTACAGCACGGGTCACACGAAGCACGTCCGTTCAGACTGGCGTGCGATAAGATGCCCTGGGTATAGCACTGGTTGTCACACGGCGTCTAACAGCGTACGGTGCGGGTGCGGTGAGCCACTTTCACCCTACCAGGCCGTTTTCTCGTGGAATTCCCGAAAATTTTACGGTGGGACCCGTCCATATAGGTCTTCAGACGACTTGGGGCAACCTCTACCTTGGGTGCTGGCCCTATGACATCTACATGTACCTTGTTTCATACTATAGCGGCCAGTGGTGGACAAGGACGCCCGGATCCGAGACGCCCGAGACTGCGCCGCCGACGCTTGGGCACAGGGTGAGCTTCTCCTTGGGGAAACAAGTCCTCGTTCGGTGTTATCTTACCCTTTCCATGTTATAGGAAGGAATAAGTCCGGATACTTGAACAGCCCACTGCAAGGGGCAGGGACAGCTCTACACACAAGCCCTTGAAAGTTCGTCCCTGTTCTGTGATCTGCAGGTGAACATAACGTCTTGCACAAGCCCATGGGATGGCTCGTGTCACTCTTCTGTCCCATTTTTTATATACTGAACATTATGGGAAAACCAAACTGGGCACCCACTGGAACGAGTGGATCACCTCGATAAGCAGGATATGAGCGTTCCCGCAGCGTCTTTCATGAAACTCTTTGGCTCTCTATACCGGGCTCGGGAATTATGCCTTGAGTTTTCCTTTGGAATCAGACTCAATACCTGTCAGTACCCACCTCTGCAAATGTGGCAGAGTCATGCCTCAGGGCCCCAACCTCCTCATCAGCCGCCTCTTGGCGAAGTTCGCACCGTTGCCTCTTTGACAGTCTATTGACTGCTTATCAACAGTCTTCAAATTTTGAGGATTTTTTCCATATATTTCCTACCAAACTACATCCCCAGAATTTGTAGACATCTGTGCACGCTTGACCGGTGATGTCCAGCGAGCTCAGCCTGTTAGAAGATGACCAGCGCTGTTCAACCTCGATAAAGACTATATAGGCAAACACCAATATGTGGTCTCCCTAAACTTAAGAAAAATTCTCCCCTATGTCCGTCCATAACTGCTTACCGAGGTGCTTGACCAGGACATCCCCGGACGGTGCCTTGTCACCCCCCTTGACGACCCCGTGTATCTACTCTTTCAACAGGTGAACCGAAGGTATTCAAGGATATTGCAGAAGTATTCATAAATCACTTAATTTTTTTTTCTTCAGTGAGGTGACCCTTATATTGCTTCACGGGGACGGGCTTCGCATCTTCTGGCTTAGGCTACTGCAGCATGTGTTCAGGGTGTGATAACGTCTAGGCACCGCCGTTTGGGTTATAATTTATAAAAGCAGGAATGGATCCTCTTAGAAATAAGTCTCTTGGATCTGCCAACTATAGCCTATGAAGGGGCTGTATGACTCGAACGCGAGCCCAGGCTTGTGCGCTTGTCTCGTCCAAAGCTGCCTCCTAGCTCTCCCTTTTCGCCTGCGCACTTGTGTATCTCCTGTAGAAAAAGAGAAAGTGATACTAATCAATTGTCTGGTCCACTACACTGTCCATCTGAACATATGGCTTGCGGCAATCGCTTTCATAAGCTGCCTAGTGTGACAGCAGTTCCGCTCAAAGCTCATGGGAGCAGGCTTTATGTCACAAGCGGAAGGCCGAGGAAACAGAAGACATCAACAACGTCGTGCTGTGCATACCCGAGGCATTGTACCGGCAATGCTCACTCAGTCCGCCATGACACGTCCACTCTCAGGACCAGCTCAGGTCCCGTTTCACCAAAGATTCACAGTCCCGCTTCGGCCCTTGAGTCCGTAACGACCTTCCGTTGCCTTTCCGCCCCAGCCTCTTTGAATATTACACCACGGACAGAGGTCAAGGATGCATCTGGTTCTCCCTGCACCTTGTGCCAATTTTGGCAGTCTGCCCGGTGCCGAGCAGCCTCCGCTCCCAGCCGACAGTCGACACGCTCCGCCTCCGCGCTCTCATCTCGACGTCGACGGCACATCGCCTGCCGCAAATGAAAGCAGACAAGGACGGAGTTCCGGTGAGGAGAAATCTGATGTCATTTGGCCCTCTACACCTCGACACCTTGATCTACAGCATTCCCTGGTGAGGCCCCAACGGCCACATGGGCTCGTCCCGCAACTCTTCCACCGACTACCACAGTCCACATACATGTGCAGACTCACTTCTCTCGACCCTCCGCTGCCCATATGAATTTCTCGTCCAACGACATGTCACGCCCCGCTCCTCAGTCGACGCCCTCCCCACCCGACCTCGAGAAGGCCGCCCACGCGCATATCGATGACCGCTCGACCGAGCACGACCAGACAAACTCTGCTTCCTCCTCCAACTCCCACGACGCACATACATTGGCGGCGCAAAACGGCGAGCCTGTCGTCCATTTCTCTCCCGAAGACCGGGATGATCCGCATCACTGGCCAACGTGGAAGCGCTACGGCGTCGTTACCTTTGCCTCGTGGCTGAACGTCCTCGTCTGTGTCTGCGTCTCGGGCTACTCGACGGGCCAGGAGGGGGTGGAGAGTAGTTTTGGGGTGTCAGCGGAGGTGGGAACGGTAGGACTGTCGCTTTATATCGTGAGTGGCTTTGCCATTATCCCTTATGTCGAGGAGGCTGAAAATTTTGAACGCGCTTCGCAGCTCGGCTTCGCAGTGGGCCCTCTGCTATTGGCACCACTCAGCGAGTTTTATGGCCGTAAACCTGTTGTATGTATAGTTCTTTGTCATCCCAGGGCTTCATGGAACTCATGGTGTTAGAGCATGTTTGCAGTACTTGGCATCGTGGTTCGTCTTCGTTGTCTTCCAAATACCACTCTCCCTGGCACCGAACATTGGTACGGCATTCAATCCTCCGCCTCAAAGGTCATATTGGAATCTGACTTCTTACGTGCGTTTCAGGAACGGTCCTCGTATGTCGGTTCATACAGGGCTTCGCTGGCTCTCCGCCGCTTGCGAACAGTGAGCAACTTTGGCAGCTTCACCTTCCGCCAGCACTGATGCAAGGCCATTTCCCCAGCTGGCGGCGTGGTACATGATGTCTTTAAGCGCGACGAGTCGGGCTATGCGACGTCAATCTGTGAGCAGGGCAGCCGTTTCGCCACTCAACTGAGCTTGCTAACGACGATGGGAGCGCAGACGCACTCTCTAGCACCATGTCCGTATTCTTTTGGGAAGTCGGGTTACGCATAAACTGAAGGATCTTGTTGCAGTGGTCCACCATTCGGGAACGCAGTCAGTGGCTATATTGCACAACAGAAAGGGTGGCGCTGGCTCTTCTGTAAGTTAGTCATCCGTATACCAAACTTGTCCATTGATTGACCGAAAATTGCGCAGGGGTCTACCTGATCGTTTTCGGTGCTCACTGGCTTCTTATTGTGCCTCCTCGGAGTCTCGATGTGTACCTTTTTCTCATGTGTCGCTGACGCCTATCTGGCCGTCAGTTGTTCTTCTTCCCCGAGACACGATCCACCATCCTCCTCATCAAGAAGGCCAAAACGCTACGCAAGGAGACCGGAAACGAGAAGATAGTGGCGCCGCACGAGACCGAACGGACGCAGCCTGGTCATCTCTGGAAGGTTTCGCTCGTCCGACCGTTCAAATTCCTGTTAACCGAGCCGATCACTATGTTTTCCGCGCTGTAGTACGTACATCTTCCTTGGACAGTCTCTGTGAAACTGAAGGTTGAGGGGAACTCAGTAACGGATTCACGTTCGGCTTGATTTTCCTCTTCAACGAGGCGGTATGTTGCTGAGCTTCCTGTCACCCACGATCTTGTCGCTGACCCATAGGTTACAGTTCCCTCTCATCTTTGGCCCCGCAAATGGCGGACATGGCTTGACACGTGAGCCTTCACTCCCGCCCGTGTCCCGGTCTCTCCGCATGCTCACCCACTGCCATGATCAGACTCGGGCATCGTCAATCTCACCTTTCTGTCGCTCGTGACCGGCTCCATCATGTTCGTCTCTTTCTTAGGACTCTCAGCCCCGCACAGCTGACATTTACTACGTATCCCCGAAGAGGCTGGCTCTTCACGCCTCTTCAAGAGCTAGTCTACCAGCGCAAACTCGCTGAGAATCAGGGCAAGAGTGTTCCGGAGGCTCGCATGGCTTGTTCGCTCATCGGGACGTTCTTGTTGCCCATCGGCTTGGTAAGCCCGCATGAACTTTCAATTATAGACACTTGGAAGTGATAAGCTAATCCATCTCCCGGATCCAGTTCCTCGCTGCCTGGACAAGCTACCAGAACTTGCCGTTCATTGCTCCGCTCATTGGTGCAGCGATTTTCGGCTTGGGCTTCTAGTGAGCGCCTCGACTGCATGCTTAGGCATGGAGGACTTGTCGCTGACTCTGTCGTTCCGTACCGCAGTCAAATTATATACTCTATTTTAAACTACGTCGTGGACGGTTACGGTCATTATAGCGCATCTGCTCTGTACGTCGTGGCGGAGTTGACTTGGAGAGCACGAGATTGCTGACCTCAACGCGCTACAGCGCGGGTGTCGTGCTCGTTCGCAACCTATTCGGTGAGCCAGACCCGTTGCAATTGGAAGAATCCTCGCTTATGACCATGTTTCTTCTCCCTGTGAGGCGCCGGCTTTCCGCTTTGTGAGCAGCCCTGTGCAACCCACGGTGTTGCACTTCACTCACGCAGTTAGTTTCATCCTGCAGTTGCCCGGAAGATGTACGAAAGACTCGGAAACCAATGGGCGACAAGCTTGCTTGCCTTCCTGAGCCTACTTATGGTAAGTGCTTGGACTGCACCTTGAGGGGCGGCGTAGAGGGTTGACACGCTTTGCAACGAACCCAGATACCGATTCCATTCTTCTTGTACTTCCACGGCCGACGAGTTCGCTATGCCAGCCCCTGTACGTGCGATGTCCCCGTTGGGATCCCTGTCCTAGTAGCTGACCGTTGCTGTGCCACGTCCACGCTCCCTCGTTGCAGATTGCCGTGAACACTTCGACGAAGAGTGCGTCACTGTTGGCGACCATTGTCGATTTCGACAGCAGGGAGGCTAATTTCTCGGCTCCCTCGACAGGGATTGAATTTCGAAAGATGTGTTGCTACACGCGGAAATTATGAATTAACATTCGGGCAAGTATGAGCCGTCGAAAGCCTGCATTCAGCAAGAAGCGTTCGCAGCGACCCGGCGAGCAGCCCCTGCACCTCCTAAAGTCTTTGGAGTGTTTTTTAAGGCGCAAAATTCAATGGCTATGTCAATCTGTGGAGAGACTCATCCTGGTTTAGTCAGGTAAGTGCAGTGTTGACAGACTGGGTGCCGCCACAGGGAACCGGAGCTGCGGGTAGCGCTTTCGGGGCATCGGTGTCAGAGATCAGGATACCTGCCCGCAGTTACTCTTGAATATAGGATATATCTGACATTGTAAATCAGGTATTCACCATTCGCATTGTGTAATGCTCGAATAGACGAGGTCCGTAGGTAGCTTCAACCCAAGCCGTTCAAGCTGCGGCGTGAATGCAATGCAAGGTCAAGAATTACAGCTTCTCTAGCACCACGCCTCAAACCTATTACAAGAATTCAACTTCTATTCTTGGCGAATGACAAACCAGTGTTAGCATTAATCAGAGATTCCCTTCGGACGACCAAGTACGATCGAAAGTTTGCTGCAGCCTGCTGCTGCCCACCTAGCTTTCCCCAAACACAGACTGGGCTCGACAATGCAAGAATGCATTCAGTTACCAGAGTTATTAAGTCTCCAGGACGAACAGGCTGAACCAAACGTCGCAAAGCCACGAAGCCAGTCGGTGGTCGACCGCCCCCGCGTCAGTGGGAAGATAGTGTCCATCTGCTTTCGCGTTATCGCGGGGATACTGTCTCTGAGCTAGGTCCATGTTTCCAGTGTTACACTAAAAGGTTCGAGCGCAAAAGCATGAGGCTCGTAGTTGCGCGCGAAAGGTGACGGTTGAAAGTGACTCAGGCAGGACTTCAAGCAGATACGAATGTTCATCTTGCATTACGGCTCCAGCTTCGTCCCCTCCTCCCCGTCTTCCAACCAACAGTCATCTCGCCAGCGAACCTCGCTGTCCCACCAGTAGAACCCACCCCTCAGCGTGACCTTCCCTCCCTCCCTCTTGACCCGGGCGCCGCAGACCGGAGAAGTCCTATAGTCCAGCTCAACGAAGAAGCCCTCCCAGCAAACCCTCTCCAACTTCCTCAGCTTCCACCCAAGGATCTCGGACGCGAAGCGGAGAGAGGGCGGCGTTGATCCACTTGATCGCCTCCACGTTATTGTTATTGTCCTCATTGATCCTTTCCTTGATCATTTTCTCCCGCCGATCGTCATCCCTGAACTCAGTCAGCTCGCCCCACTGCAAGAAGTGCCCCCAGCTGTGCAGGTGCGGGGCCACGAGGGAGCAGTGCACGTGGGGAGGCGGCCCGAGACGTGGACGCTGTGGAGCGAGGGGAGGACGGAAATCAAGGAAGCGATGGAGTTCTAGAAAGGCAATCGGGGGACGAGAGCAGTCAGCAAGATGTATGTTATATGGATTCGAAGGTCTGAAAAAAAAAAAAAAAGGTGTGACCTACCGAGTCGTCCTCGTCCCAATCCAAATAAAAGCGTCCGTCCACATCAAGCTCCACGAGGGCGCTCAATTTCTCCCCGAACCTGCTCATATCGCACTCGTCCGACTGGCTGAGGATATCCACGCCGAGCGCTCGGAGCAGGTGAGGGTTGGGCAGCGTGTCGAGGCGCTGGACCAGCGATCCGCAAGTGAGGCGCGCGCCGAGGCGCAGGCGGCGAAGTGAGAGGCAGTTCGAGAAAGAAAGGATGTTGGCATGGCCGAAAAGCTCGAGAACCTCGATCCACGGGTGACCGGCGAGAAAGGTCTGCCACCATGGGGCAGGGTCGCCCGAGGTGAGGTGAATGCGGAGCTCGCGAAGGCACGGGAGAAGAGCGGGAGGGTGTAGGGTCGAGAGGGAGAAAGTTAATACCTCGAGCGCTTTGAGCGTGGGCGCCTCACTGGCGATGAGGGGACTAGATGCTCGCCCCATCCCAGCCGCAAGACGAGGCGCTCAAGAAGAGCAGGGGCGCGGGTGACGGACGCGAGCCAAGCGCGGCCGTCCAGGTAGAGAGAGACGAGCGAAGCGGACTCGGCGATTGCGAGCGGGAGGGGGTCGAGGTTCGTCATGGTGGAGTAAGAAGCATTCACGGTGAGGTTTGAAGGTTCGGAAGAGCTCGCACGATGGCGGCGGCGCAGTGGGCGAAAGTGGGGTATTCGTCAGGAAGCTAAGAAGGTCTCCGAAATTGAGCATTCAGAGCAAGTCGTCTTGAACGAAGGAGCCGCCCGTCAGCATAGGGAATCAAGGGGGAAGCGACATTTGCACCGCATCGCACCTGACGAACTTCGCGCCTTCCCATCTCCCCTCGCAAATCCTCCGCACGTCATCCGCCTGCGGTGAATACGAATAAAGAAGATTCATAGTATCGATGGAGCGCAGAACGCGCGGACGCGCAGAGGTGGAGAACGAGCGCGAGACGAACGAAAGCCACTTGAGCTCATCGCGAGCAAGAAAGGGCGTGCACAGGTCGAGGACGAGTGCAGTGTTGTGTTGAGAGCGGCGAGAAGTCATGATAACGGCAGAGGTCTAAAGAGAAAGGAGAGAAGACGAATGCGGGAGGTAGGAAAAAGGAGAGGCGGTTCGTCAAGGTACGTGGGAGGAAGTCAAGACGAAGTTTGAAGGGCGTGGTGTTTCGGAAGACGCGGTGCAACGTGGCAGACGTCTAACAAGGCCTGAGCAGCTCACGACGACTCGACCGACGAATGCCCAGTTCATGCAAATCTTGAGCAAACATGTGTTTCAACTCTATAATTCAGTCACAGAACAAGTAGCGATGTCGGTCCGCCATCGCTTTCTGATTGCATGTCCGCTCTCCAAGAGGTCGCACTGTTTTACTTGTATATGCAATTTGCCTTAGACACAAACATATATAGTTTACAAATGTGTAAACTGGTTTGAACAGCTTATACAGTGATTGAAGAACGCGAGCACATTCTAGGCAAGACCTGCGTCCCGCTTCTGCACGCCCCCCCCCGAGAACCACACCCACAACCCCTCCCTGATCCTCTGGTCCACCTTCGTGCTGCCTGAGATTCTCAAAGGAAGGAGATAGGTCACTGCAGAGGAGAGCGGACAAAGACAAGACACGCTCTACAGCGATGCTGAAGCAGGATAGCAAGGTAAGTAATCCTTTGCGATCTACACTATTATGGGTAAAAGAAAAGGGTGTGTTGCTCATTTCACTGATTAACACTATGGGACCCTTAGCATACTTCATTGACAGTTACACATGAAAATACAAGAAGCTCTGACTTGAGGAAAAACAAGACAGAGGATCATCTGTAAACTCCTGTCCGCCACCCTTGAGCTCCCAGTCAAACCAAAGCTGCAGCTTGATTTCGTTCTGCACCTGAGAGCTGCTGTAAGGCAGCCAGAATGGCCCGAAAATCCCTGTACATAGAAGTTGTGCATGTTTGCCGCCAGACGCTGGATCTTTGATTTTGTGCTTGGCACCCATGGACCTGTAAGATCTGAAAACGTGCTACAACCAGAGTATATTCCCGCTGACTTCTCTTGCAAAAGTGTCCATTGATTCAATTCAAATCTGGTTCAAAGGCCATCCACCAATCCTATACACCTAGTCCGACTTCTTGCTGACCTGCTCTGCAGTCTTGTGGCGCAGGTTCTGGGTACAGGCGGGGTGTCAGGTCCACCAGAGAGGGAGGGAGGAGTAGGTAGGTGGGAGAAGGGGAGAAGGAAAGACGGAGGGAAGACGGACCTTGAGGTTCTCCGGGGTAGCGTGCGGGTCGCGCTCGGCCTTGACGTTCGCTTCGGAGTCGGACGCGAGCATAGGGTTCCAGCCTGCTCCGTTCCGCACTCACACGTCAGTCCAACCGGTCGAAGGAAGGCAGGAGGTGTAGGAGGGGGGAACTTACCGGGCGCGTGTTCACTGTTGGTGTTGGCACATGGGGGTGCGGCTGTTAGTAGCTCTCTAGGTGGGAGAGGCATGGAGCGCGGGAAGAGGATGCAGACAAACTGGGGAGAGACTGCGGGGTTGGAGGTCGAGGTCAGCATGACGGGAGCGAGGGGGGAGGGAAGGGAGCTGGTGCAAGCAAGGGATGCACCATCCTGGCCGGTAGAGTCCTTATTGCCCTGCTTCAAGTTGCGCTGCTGCTCCTGATCCAGCCTCTGCTCGAGGACGCGAAGCGTCAGCTTGACGGGCGCCGTGCTCCTGCTCTTCCTTGCCCTGGCTCTCACGATGAAAGCATGAAAGCCGTCAAGACGCACCTCGGGGTCTTCAGGGCGGACCAGTACGCGGGCAGATCCGGCGAAGGAGCGAGCGAGGGGCGCGGTGGAGCGCTGGGCGAGGGCGAGGCGGGTCGAGAAGCGGGAGGACAGCATCGTGGGCGGTCTAGTGTCTTGGTGGGTGGGTAAGGCGGGTATGGAGTGCTTGCTAGGTTTGAGTGTGTTTGTGTGTGCGAAGATGAGAGTGGAAGGAAGACAAGATGGAGGTCGGACGGCAGTTGAGGCTGAGGGATCCGCACTTCCAATTGAAAGCATGACGATGACGTAGTTGCGTCTTCCCTATCGTCCCACCAATCCCACCGTCTCCGATGAGAACCGCCCGCTCTGGCTTTTGGGGCCGCCATTTGAGTCAGGAATACGATACAATAATACAGTAATAGCATACCGGCAACCCAATAGCGTTTCCCAGCCGGACGCACCCGCTCGACGCCTCGCAGCAGACGCAGCACGCTATCGGTCATAGATAAACGCTCTCACGCCTCGCCCACCCCACTCACACCTGCATCCTCGACCCCCATCATCATCATCGTTCCCACCACCACAACAATGCTTTCTACCATCCGCCGCGTACGGGTCCAAGTCCCCCCGACAATGCTCGCGACCGCCCGCCGCGGGGTCGCGGGCGGGCGGGCGAACGTGGACAAGCCGCTCGACCCAAAGAACCCCGATCCTGACGACATGTTCGCCCACTTTCCCTCCCCCTCTCCCCTCCCCTATGCGCGCTCCACCGGGCCAGGGATTATTAGCCTTCAAATTATTTGGTCCTCCACTTACGCTTGGGCGTGCCCGGACCTGGAGCGCGTACAGATGAACGCGAGTGGGCTTACGCGTGTGATGTGCGTGGGGCGGGGACAGTGATCTGCCTGAGGTATGGAACGAAGAGAAGCGCAGTACGTCTCGTCGTCTTGCATTCTCCACCTTCTATCATTCTGGGTGTGCTGAGATTTGGGACGTTCGACTACAGCTCAATCGGAACAGGTCGTGCGCCTGCCCCCCCACTCGGTCGGTGGCTGATGCCCTGAAATGACGGCCCTACAATCCCTCTCCCCTCCTTCCCCCTTCCCATTCCCTTCCCCTTCTATTTCTCTTCCCCTTCCTTTCCCATCTATTCCCCTTCCCCTTCCTTTCCCACTTCCCACCTTCCCCTTCCCTTCCCCTTATCCTTCTTCACCCTTCCCCATTCCATCTCTCCCCACTCTTTACCTTCTCCCTCCCTTTGCTTCCTGTCCTCGACCCATTTTCACCCTGAGCAGGTCAAAGCCGAGCGCTTCGTCAAAAAGGACCCCAAGACGCTCGCAGACCGGACGGTCGCGACGCTGCTCGCGGAGGAGACGATAACGCTCCCGGAGGACGCCGCGCGCGCGGACAAAGCGCAGCACCTCGAGACGGACAAGCGGGACACGGTTGATGGGGTGCGTCCTCCTCCCCACCTCTTCCTCTCCTCCTCCTCCCCTCCTCCCCTCC
>JTLS01001071.1:0-10881 GCA_000826855.1 Basidioascus undulatus | reverse complement strand
ACGCTCAGCTCCAGGCCCTGCACCCTATCCCCGAGGAGGTCGACCAGCCCCACAGGGACGCCGTCCTCCGCCGCCCGGCGCGGCGTCTCGCCCGTCTTAAGAAACAGGCTCCACTCCTCATCCCCCAGCGTCTGCGCCTTCCCCGCGCACGTGTACGCAAACGCGCGCAGCTTCCGCAAGCCCGGCAGGGCGCGGCGCAAAAGGTCATCCACCTCGTCCTCCGCGCCTGCCGGGAAGCCCGCGAGGGCGACGTGCAGGTCGCGCACGGCTCGCGCGACGGACGAGCGCGGCTGGTGTGCGATGTGGTGAAGGAGGGGGATGTCTGCCGGGGAGGCGATCCGCACGGAGTGAAAGAGGTGCGCGGTGGCGTGCGCGCAGAGGTGCGAGGAGGTGAGGTGCAAGGCGCGCAGGGAGGACTGCGGGAGGTGCGTAAGGATGGAGCTGAGCAGCTCGGAGGGGAGCGTGGAGAGCGACGCGGGCTCGGCGGGCTGTTGCTGCGCCGAATGGAGGATCGAGAGCAGCTTCGCCGGGGGCGTCGAGGCGGGCAGGTTAAGGCGCGCGAGGAGAAGCTCGAGCTCGGTGAGGGCCACTGTGTGACATCGTCAGACTGGCCACTGCGAAAGATGGAAGAGGGATCCACGCACTCTTGATAATCTATACTTCCTCTAAATGCAAAAGAGCGAGCGAGAGCGAGAGAGAGAAGAGCCGGATTCTATATGCTGCTGTGCTGCTGCTGTTGCTGTCCAAGCTGTAACGGACGATCTGTTGAAGGCGTGTAGCAAAGTGTGCGCCTGCCTGTGTCTATGCGGAACTGGGGGATTCGGCGCCGGCCGTAAAGACTGTCGGGGGCGGATGCTCCTTGGTCTGTGTGAGACTAGGAGGTGGAAGGGCCTAGGAATTCGGATGGAAGAGGCGGCAGGAGGAGGAGGAGGAGGTGATGAGGGTGGGTGGTCAAGATGTGTGGGGAGTGTGGGGCAGGAACAGCGCCACGCAAGAAGCGTTCCTTTTTTCGCGGGGGGGCGAAGGGAGCGCCAAATTGCGCAATGCGCGTTGGTCTTCTCACCGAGCTGGTCCTCGAGCCATACAACAGCCGAATTGAGCCAGCGAGAATCACTGGTATTTGTGTAAATTGGGGTCTGATTGGTTTTCTGGGAATGTATCATTTCAAATTGGCTGGAAGGAAAGCGGGACGAGGAGCGTCCGCCGCCACACGCAAGCTGCTGCCAAGCAAGAGTCCTCCATGCGCACACACTCAGCCGTGCCCCATCCATCTGATCCCCCGTTGCCTCGTTGCGTCCGCATCTGCTGCTTCGCGCATAAAACCCCTCCGCCGACTCTCACTCCTACTCTCAGCTTTTTTTACCGTCTTCCCTCCAAACTGCTCACTTTCATTCCACAATACAACTGAACTGTAACATCCACCTGTTCGTTGCTACAGCCACGACGACATGCGCCGCGCGTCCAGCCTTCTCCTCGTTCTTGCGGTCTGCTTCGACGGTCTTTGTGCGTGGCCTGGATGCGCTCGTGAGGTCTTGCGTCTTACCACAGGTTCTGAGTATGCAGTCACCTTCGCTTCGGCGGCGCAGACCAAGACCGAGCTGTCTGATCTCGGGCGGTTCGGCAAGCGCCAGGTCGACAAGTGTCAGAGCCAGTGCAGCACCGCTCAGCAGTCGGTGCTCGCGGTCTGTCCTGATCTTGCTTGTGGGCGGCTCGAACGGTGCTTTTTGCTGAGTGTGGCTCAATGGTGGCATGTTCTACCTAGTCCTGCGAGGAAACCCAGATCTACGAATACTACACGTACTGCGTCTGCCACTTCGCCGCCGTCGAAGGGAACCTGGCCTGCTTCCAGTGCGCGGTGTATACGGACGTTCTACGTGCGTCACGCCACCCATCCTCTCACCTCCTCCATAAACTGTCTTGTCACCGATGCTGAGCGAGCCATTGGGCAACTCGTCTCTATCCCAGTGACCGATATCAAGGCCGCCTGCGCCGGCGGAGCGTCGCTTGACCTTCCGACGACGACCTCTGCTTCTTCCTCGAGCTCGGCGCAGACCCCGTCATCGGCGTCCAAGCCATCGTCCACCGCCGTCGGAGAAGGTTCTTCTGACAACACGGCCGTCTCTGTTCTTCCCGCCATGTCGTTCGTCCCGGTGGTGGTCGTCGCGCTCGGCGTTGCGCTTTTGTAATACCCGATACGAGAGTTCGCATATCCTCGGTGCTCCTGATTCATGAAAAGTATGCGCCAGTCACGCTGCAGATCGGCGGCGGTCTGCTGGCGGGTGAAATGGTCCTGTGTTTCTCGAGTAATCGGTACTTCCTAGGCTGGTGGGCCAACTATGAGGCGTAACTGTTGTACGTGAAGATGGCAGAGGCGCAATTGGGTGCGTCGTCGCGAGGCAAACAGTCACCTTGCCCCGCTGAACAATCTTGGCCGGAGCGTGCAGTGATGCTCACAACCGTGGGGGGACCGACTTGGGTGGAATGTTTTTAGACCTTTGGACGCGCCGCGAGCAACGCCTGAAGGATCTGGGTCGCTGGCATACTGTTCCCCTTGGTCCACAGAGGCTCATGGTGGGATGAACCTCCGGCAGGACTAGAACTAACGCCGACAGGATTTCTTCGACGCGGCCGCCCGGGAAGTGGTATGGGTAGACTTGCCCTGCGGGCGGTGCTTTACTGAGGAGCCGGTACCCCCCAGGGCGGTTGGAGGAGGTGCGATGTGCCCTGCGCTCGCTCAGGCCAACCACATGCTGGTGACGCTGGACTTCCCACATGAAGAGATTGCGGCTGGAGAGTTGGAGGGAGCTGTACTTCACCGATGTCGCATAAGACGTTTGACCCCAGAGGCCGCTGTCTCTCGCTTCGCGAAGAATAGTGAGGAAACTAGCAATCGCCTCCTTCTTTACCAGGTGAGCTGATCTGTGCGTTCAGAGATTTTAAAAAGACTCGCCGATTCTCTTATACAGAGGCGACCGCGGGTGATGCTGTGATGCATTCTCATACAGTATGTGATCTACGACGGGAAGCCCGGTTTGCTTACGATGTTTGCAGTAGGGCAGGCTTCGGAAGCTCTCTGCATGCTGTGATTTAGAAAAGCAGTGTCAATTGGGTGCCGAGGCGGCGTTGGGCGACCCGTCCACAGCCCGTCCGGCGTCGACGCGGCTCGCCCAGCGGAGGTCTCCTTCGAACCACGATCACCATCTTCCCATCCACCCTCATCTTCCAGCGTCCGTAGTTTCCAATCCATCTAGGAGCACCACGATCACTATGGTACACTCTCATCCGACACTGTGGAGAAACGCAGATGAACGTCAGTGGCGGGCGGGCAGGAGACCGACCTCCGCTGCAACTCGCTCCGCTGCAGGAAACAGCTCTCGCTCGAGGGACGGGCAGGTTCGTCGTCGCAGTGGCTTCAGGAGATCCTCTGATTTTTACAAGGAGTTCTTCTTTCCCAGTGACCACCACCTGCTCTCGTGGGTGCGCTCCGGTTCGAGGGGAAGAAACCCAGAATTGACAGACCGAATGCGATGCAGACATCTTCTGCGGTAAGCACTCGTTGCCAGCATCCACAGTCAGAATTAGCTGATCTCATATCTATATACCAGTCGAATGCGCGAACGTCCTCTTCAACGACTCGCAGACGTGCCCGGCATGCGAGGCGACGCTGACCGAGCCGGACGACATCGTAGTGCGTCTATCCTCCAACGTTGCTCGAACCTCACATCCTCCCTGATTCATTGAAATCCCCCATACCCACCGACAGCTCTGTGCTCTCAACCCGACCAACGACTACAAGACCGTTCGCCTTCGCCTTCGCAGTCGGACCCAGTCCACATCCCTTCGTCCTGTCCACTGACACACGCAGGCTCAACCAGTCCGTCCTTGCCGGGCTTTCCCCGAACATCATCCTCGAGGTCTGCACTCGGTAGGCTTTCTCGCTCTCCACTCATGAGCCGCGCAGCTGACGATGCTCCGGCAGGTCAATCTCGTTTTGGCAGTATCAGATGTCGCAGGAGTCGTGCGTCCCTATCCACTTGGGTTTCCCAAGAGCGTCCGCTAAGGCTGTTTCGCCGAACAGGACGTTCCAGCAGATGCTTCTCAAGAACACGCAGGAGCGCCTCGCGGTGCTCGAGAAGCAGGTCCATAACATCGTCCGCGAGGGTGCGTCTTCCTTCTTTCCGCCTGCTCGTTACCATGGGCTTAGAATCCTTCCACCTTTCAACACTCTGCACAGCCAACGGGGAGATCAACAGTGCGTATTTAACGTCCAGGCGCGCCGTGGAAGAACTGCTGCTCCTTACAGAGGGCAGAGCGCCGCAGTCCTCCAGAATAAGCTCGCCTCCGTCGAGCTCGAGCTCGAGCTCGAGCGCCGCAAGGTTCGCGACCTCGCCGAGGCGCAGCGTGAGCGCGAGCGGGAGTACACGAAGCTCAAGGTCCGTCTTACCATTTTCATCCCCATCCCCATCTCGGTCTTCATCCTCATCCTCACTTCATCATCCTTATCCACCCCCGCCCGCAGGCCTCGCACGACAAGCTCAAGCGCCGCGCACTCCTCGCGCTCGGCTCTGGCGACCCGCCCACCCCGCGCCCCGGTCACGGTCCCGCGGGGGCGCATAACGTCGGCCCCAAGGCGTTTGGCCAGCCCCGCGGAAGCATGGGGGGGTCGACGAGCTCGCAAGAGGGCATCCACCACCAGGCGCACCAAGCGTTCCAGCCGACTCAGCAACGCCAGGGGATTTCCGCACCGGCGGCCGCGACAAACATCTACGCGCAGCAGCAGCAGGCCCAGCAGCAGCAGCAGGCGAGGAAGCAGCAGCAGCAGCAGCAGCAGCAGCAGGGCAGGCCGGCCGGAGCGTTTGCGGGGACACCTTCGAGGGGCGGTGTGTCTTTCTTGGTTTTTGAGACGCCTGTGAGGTGGGTACTGACTTGGTGTTGGATACAGGCGGACGCAACGCCGCCACGGTTGCGACGCCGAGGGGGCCTTTCCGCCCGGCTTCGCTCAGCGGGGGACTGTAGGCTGTAGACGCGGAGCTTTTGAGACAGCTTCTTATCTTTTCAGCTCTTCAATAAGTATCTGTTCTCCAGACAATTTTGAGCATCATGGAGATGGCGAAGAGATGAGGAACATTCGACAGCGAGAACAGCACGAAAGCACACGTGCTTTCGGCCTAGAGCGCAGCACGAACAGGCGGTTCGCGGGCGAACCCCGCACGAACAGCGTGCGCACGTAAGCAAAATTGGTGCGCACTTCTCGCGTGTCGTTGTCCTTCGTCGAGGTCGACTCGCAAAGCGGGTTGGCAGCGTCTCAACATGTATTGTTGCGCTGCTGCCTGCCAGATTGGCTTGCCTTGCTGCACCAACAATCTGATTCAAAGTGTGTGCTTCTTGATAGATTGTATGTCTTCAGAAAAGATCAATTGAGGTGCAAGAAGTTGAGTGCCAGGCTTGGGATCGGACGGCCGCCTCGCAGTTGCTGCATCTCTGGCTTTCGCAACTTGTACTCTGCCAGTGAGCTTTCGTGGCTCTATTCTGAGCGGCGTTTTGGCTATATACCATGAGAATACCGCGGAAAACTGTTTAAAATAGCCCGGGAACAGTGTCAATGAAGGGATATCAGCGGAAATTGATGCCAGCATCCACTCAATGTGCCATGCATGTGTGCCGAAACTGGCAAGGTATTCAGCTGGTCCACGTGGTCTGTGAGGGACCCCACATGTATCTTCATATCGATAGATATTAGGTATTCAGTCAGTCACGCAGATATAAAGGGACTGGAAGGCTTGTGTGAAGATCATGGGCGTACCGGGAAAGTCGGGTAAGCTGCCCTTGATCTCATCCGTGTTGCCAGAGGTGGTCTTTGCGCCCGCAAGCTGGACGGTGAAGGTGGCGGTGGCGTTTTCAGATGGTGAGGAGGTGAGGTGAAAGTTGATATGCCAGCGGTTGATATCTATCAGAGATGAGAGCACAAGAAAGGGCACTGTCCGTTGACGGTGTCGTTGCGAGTGTAGGTGGGGCCGTATTGCGACCAGTGGACATAGTTCTGGTAGACAGAAAGTGGTCGTTACGGTGGTCAGCTTGGTGTGCAGAGAAAGAATTTAAAAAATGCGAGGTTGGCATATAGCACGCTTACTCAGTCAACGGTTTCGTTGCTTTGTCAGATAGTGAAGTTCACACCTCCGGGGAACTGGGACCTGAAGTCCCAGTCACCCCAGTAGATGCGGTATTCTGCGGGACGTTACCATTTAGTAACATAGGTTTGAAGAGGGGGGAGGAAGGAAGTGAGTTAACGTACTGGAAGGCCGGTTGGGGTGCGTCTGGTCGCACTCGTAGCCGTTCCGGAACTCGCCTTGCAAAGGAGAATGTGAATCAGCAGAAGAGTTTAGCGACTGGGAAGCCGGAGACTTGAGCGGTACACTACTTACCAGACGTCATGTCCAGAATTCCAATACGCCAGAGCTCGGTACCTGAAAGCAGGAGCCGAGTTCCCGCAGGGAGTAAGAATTTGGGTTACAAGGGGGGCAGACAGCTCACCCGCAGATCCCGGCACCCACTCGGGGACAATCGAGGTAGTGTCGCCGGCCTTGACTTCGATCCAATCCTGTGCGAAGTTGCCAAAGATGCCTATCCGGGAGGGAACATTCCTATCAGCCCTTGTTCACCCACCTTTCTGATTTCGGCCTGTAACTGCACGAACCCTCAGCATAGACAGTCAGGCGGTACGTCCCAGCCTTCACCCGCGAGATATCGACAATACCGTACTCCACATCCACCACCCTACTCGTATGCTGTTGGGTCCAAGGTGCTGTCCTGAATGCTCCAAAAAATCCATCAGCTCAGGCTTCTCATCAGTTTGATCACGAATGCGCAAGAAAAAACACACCTTGTAATGGAACCCATTGTACTCAGGATTGCGACAACCTTTCCTGCTCCGGACATAGAAAGGTTGGCGTGGAATTAACCTCGGCGAGCGGACGGGACGTAGCCTGCAACACACCGCTCGTCGAGCCAGTTAGTTGCGTTGCCTTATTCAAACTCAAGAAGAATATGGATCGCAGAGCCCACATAAAGAGCAATCTCGTCGTAGAAATCGGCGTTCCAGGACGGGTCGGCAAATTTCTCGGCGTCCGCGAGCAGGTCGTGATGCTGCAAAAGATGGAGGAGCGTAGAATGCATTGCCCGCAAGGATGAAATGCTTTTATCCCCCGCTGTTACCTGGCCCCGTCGTATTTGTTGAGGAACTGGATAAAGGTGGATGAGAGAAGGGGCTATCGTGTCATGGAGGAGACCCGACGCTGGGCACCTGAGGTCCGAACGTCCGATCAAAACCGTCCGTGATCTCTAGGGAACTGGAACGAAGCAACAGATTCAGTGTGAGAAGGAAGGGCGGCAAGGAAGAAAAGGCAGAAAACAGACGTGGCACCGCCGTGGCTGAGTGATGGGATGTTTTAATTTACCTATTCTGGTCAGATAAAGTGAGGACAGTCACAAACTGACCCAGTAGAGAGCTTGTTGCTGAACAAACACGGGAGGTCAGCTGGATTTTTGTGGTAGTAGGGAGCTTCAGCCTTACTAGATGATGCCGTCAACCATCAGGTCGACATGATTCTGTGGTTGTATGAATAATGAACTTAGCGACCCCTCTTTTATCGATCAAAGTGAAAGAAGTAAGTAATTACCGGACCGCCAAAGAGCGTGTCCTTCTGGTTCACCACCACCAAGCGCCCAGGGCGCTGTCGCAGGCTTGCAGAGAGGTCGTGAGCTTTGTTGGTTTGGTTGTCGGCGAAGGTGTACTAGAGGAAATGACGGAGCAATAAGCAAAGCCTTCGTTTGTGAAAGATAGCGGCGCTCTTATTCACCTTTGTCCAGTAATCGGATTCCTGTATCAAAGTCGGCGTGAGTCAGGATCACAAGCTGGTGAAGCGGCAAGGCGACGAACGCACCTGAACAACGTAGGGATCCTCGGGCGTGAGGTCGAGATACCAAATTCTATAGAAGGCCAAAACAAAATAAACTTGACCGCCTTCCAAAGTTGAAAGCGTAGCCAAGACCACGCATCTTGAACCTTGACTTTTTCGGCGAGCGCCTCGCTTGACGGCATGGACCTATTGTGCATTGCCCGTTAGTCGCAGGATCCAGGCTTGCTGCGGTGCTTGACCGCTCACTCGCCCATTGCTCTGAATTGGTAACCAGATGAGTCCACGGCTCGTCATTTGGTCAGAACATGGTCCGGAGCTCGCCCAGCGTGCCGTGAGAAGGCCCGATTGCATTGTGGTAAGCGAGACGGACAAAGCTGTAAAGGCCGCTCTCGGAATCGCTGAGAAACCAGAAGCGCTGTATTCTAGGTTGTAAGGGGCGGTCACTCTTGTAAGCCGAAGCACTTGCGGCTAAAAGGGAGGCGACTAATCCCAGCCCAGTCAGTGCCGGTGAAGATCTCGTGCGTAGTGTTGCCGGTGAGTGATAAGCCGTTCGAAGGGCAGTCTGCCCCGGCCATCCCCAAGTAAGGCTTGCATCAGCTTCGGACCACTTTGCAACCTGCCCTTTAAGATTCGGACCAGTATACAGCTGGCTGGCATTGCCTGAAACTGATCCCAGTACTGGGACACCTCCGTAGAAGAGGTTCCGGATGTATCCATTGCTTTTGACGAGGCTGTAACGTTGACGTTAGCATGAGGGCCTCCACAGACAGAATGTGCCAGTTAGTTCACTCGAAGGAAAGATGGTTGTTGCTGAAGGTCAGATGATATGAAGTGTCGTTCACGACCACTGCATTGAGGCTGGGAAACAAGAAGATGGCGCGAAGCAGAAGGGGCAAATGGGTAAACATGATGATGGTGGGCGTGAGTGACCTAAGGAGCGGGATGAATGCGGTGCAGGCTTCACAGTTGCACGTATAAGAAGTACAACGCCCGGTTCCAGGCCAGAAGTCTGTATAGCATGCGTGTGGTGGGGAGCCGGTATTTGCAAAAATCAGAGGACAGAACGCCATATGGCTGGTAACTGGCGGGGGAATCACTGGGGAAGGGCCACCGCTCACGGAGTCGGGCTGTCGCCCTGACAAAGCGTCTCCCTTTCTATGGATGTTGCCCCCCTTTGCGTAAGAACCGGGCCGCCCGTGCCGCCCTTACAGTCGCTCCTGATGGCGTGTTCCGAACAGCATGATCCTCACATGGCCGTACAATTCATAACTATGCGTCGGCGGCAGCGTTTCCTGCTTCATGTCAGGTTGCTGCCAATATGTACCTCCCTTACATGCTTCTTCCCCGTGGCATTTATCCTTCATTTAGGCAGGAGAACGCCCCAATATCCGGGTTGCCCTCAGGCGGTCAACCGACTACTAAGCCGCTGCCTTCAGCTTAAAGGCTGATGATGCTGAATGACTGACCAGCGTTTTCCCTTGATGCCAGAGGGCCTGCCTGCATCGTCACTGAGGCCGCGAGCCCCAGAAGCTTTCGGTGAAGATACAGAAAGGCGGCAGTGCTCGTCAGTAAGGGAAAGGAACCAGGAACCAGAACCAAAAGATACCGTGGCTCAGGCTGCGCGACGGACGTGAAGGAGACAGCGTTGTTCTGTGCACGGACAGACGCGGAGGACTGGGAGGCAGTTGCAGGCGGTCCGTCCCTTACTGTGCAGGTGCGGGCTTGGAATGAAGTGAAATGAATGAGGGCTGTGGGTTGTTCATTGCCCGGGATGCTAGGTGTGTTCGCAGTATGAGTGAGAGAGGCGAAGGCGAGCGCGCTGTCGGTTGAAACGAAAGCGAAGCTGAGAGGCTGAAGGCTGTTGGGGAAGGCTTGCGGAAGCGAGGGCAGAGGGGACGGTGAGCCGCACCTGGACACGCAAAGGAGTAAGTGACGGGCGACAGCGCTGCGGGTAAAGCTGGTGGGAGAGAAGTATGGACGTGCAATGTAGATGAGCGAGTGCAAAAGGGAACAACCATCGCCGTGGGTTGCCGGCGCGGCGGCGCGGCGGCAAAGCAGGAGTGCGAGCGGCGAGAGACGTGAAGGGCCGCTTTGTGTTCGAAAGCGAGCGGCGGTGAGAGAAGCTCGTTCGAGCGAGTGCGCTTGACGTCGAGAGGCAGGGAGGGCGGCAAAAGGGACGAGTGCGGGAGTGCGGCGCGGAACGGCGCGTTGGATCGTACGCATCACCGATCAAATAAATGTCAAGGAAATAGAATAGAATTCGATCGGCCCTTATAGAGTATCCACATTAGTCCGCAGAGTGTCCAGAATAAAGCAAGCCCCCCCCCCCCCTGTCCTCCATGACAGCTTCACCAGGCCCCGTCCTGCTTGCGCTTCCGAACCCAGTTCAAGAACAACGGGACGTCCTGCGTGCGCGGAACCAAGAAAGGCATCAGATCCTGGCCCTCCGCCATGCGCAAGAAGACGCAAGAGCGCACCTCCGCGATCTCTCCCGGGATAGTCTTCTCCGCGACCCAGCCGGGTACGTTCCCGCCGGCGTCGCTGATCGTCGCCATCCTGCGCTCTCCCCCCAAGCTTCGGCCTCAGCGTCTCCCCTCCCCTCCCCTCTCCCGCAGGACCCCCAGCCCTCAGCGGGGCAGTTCCCCACTCCGCCTCCCGCCCGCGCCACTGCGCGTCGGGCTGCGCGCGTCGGCATCGAACATTACGTCCCCCCCCTTGGATTCCTGCACCCCTTGGGTGACGACGGAGCTGAGCGGCGTGTAGTTCTGTGATGCGTGCGTGGCCGCCACCGCGCGGGCTTCCTGGTTTTTGAACCAGGTGTAGAGGACCGAGCCGAGGAGGATGAGGGAGATGGAGAAGATTCGGCCGCTGTGGGTGGGGGAGGTCAGGATTCGAGGGGAAGATGGAGGGGGGGAAGTGGAAATGGCGAGGGGAGGGAGAGAGGGAGAGGGAGAAGGAGAGGGAG